>VZSC01012143.1:94657-155328 GCA_013398225.1 Steatornis caripensis | reverse complement strand
GTGGGTCGGGGGGGGAGGGGAGAGGAGGGGGAATCGCTACCCCCCACCCTCCGTAATACCCGACGCGCGCATACGCCACCACCTCCCACCCCAGCGCTCGCGCCCGTTACCCGGCGCATCGGCGCCTGCCTGCCCCGTGGGCGCCATGCTGCCGAGACGACGTCACCACCGCCGCCACGCGGCGAGAAGCGAGCGGGCCAGCGCGCAGCCCGCGCGGCGCGCACGAGCGGCAGCGCTGACGCGCGAGCTCCGCCCAGAGCGCGGGCAGGAAGCGGCGGCTGCACGCGCGTGGGACGGCAGTTGCTGCCGTTGGCCCGGGGCCTCGTGGGCGGGGGGGGGGCGTGTGTCTCTGTGTGTGTGACTCCTTCGGGGAGCTGGCCTGCTATCCGGAGGGTAGCAGCTCTTAAACTTAACGGCTGGACAGGGAAAGCAAAGCCTGGTCTTGCAGCTGGCTGTCCTGGCGGCGTCAGGTGCCCCCGTAGTCACTGCGCAGTGCTCGTGCCGCCACGCAGGGCTAAACGACGTGAGCGGTCCCCTGATGGTGGGAGCGTGGTGCGTGCGGAAAGTCCTTCAAATGCCAACAACGCTTGCATTGCAAGTAAAGACTAACAGTGTGGAGAGGAAACAAATGCGAATTCACACGACATAAAGCAGAAATCAGACCTGCCAGTGATGTGTGGCTGCATGTTACTGGCATGTAAGCCCAAGCTTAAACTAAAGGGCTCAAGCAAGTTAAGGCACAGTTTGCTTGACAGGCAAAACAAATTGCGCCATACTTTGAGGTAAGAGTTTCACTTCTTTTCCGTACTCTGCAATGATACGTCCGTTCAACTTCTTACCTGAGGACTTAAATTTTAAAAGAAAGAAGTACCTGCCTGCTAACGGCTGCAGGGCAGCCTCACAAACATTACACTACGTGCAGCGAACGCTTGCTTGCCAAGAGTCAGAACAGCACTGGAATAATGTCTGCACTCATTTGAAGTGTCAGTAATTCAAATCCCGGCAATAAACATGAACAGCGTTGCCATTTAAACTAGTTCAGTGTTCAAAATACGAAAAGGAAAAGAAAGTCTGTAAAATGGATGATTGACCAGCATTTCCCATTTACCTTGGCTGGTTCAATAACATACGCAAGCAAAGCAAATACTGCAGGTGAAGATGCAGAGGACACTGGTGCTGTGTTACTGGAACAGACTGGGTTTGCTTCCCTCCTTCAGGCACCTGGGCATCAGCTCTGTGCGGCAACGGCAAATCCTTTTATCAGCTGAGAGTATGTTTTGCTACACATGCAGTACGTAATAACGGCTTCTGCATTTTCCCTGGAAAATTTTTAGGAGACTCAAAATGAGTTAAAAGCCATTAGTGTAGATGTTTCCTGGAGGCCAAATGTTTACTCTTGAATTTTTTTTTGAGACACAAAACTAGTTGGTTACAAACCCTTTGAGTCCAATGCGATCTAGGAACTTTGATAATCAACTGTCACTTCGGTCAATGGCGATGGAAGTACATACAAAAAATATAACTTTATGTTTAAATAATACATATGTCTAATTCAGCTTCAGAAGAAATACAGGCAGCTTACAAACCAACTAGATAGTAGAACAACTTCAGTTGTAGAGGCCACGCAACGGTTTTGATTGCCGGGAGACATTGCTGGAGAGTGGACCTTGCCTTCCGGAAAACCATTGCAATGGTCAGCCCAAGCTCCCACTGCAAAAATGCGTCCCAAAATTCCAGTGTAAAATGTCATGGTCTTGAAACCTATAAACTTTAAAAGCCTAACAACAGACGTGGAATACACTAAACAGAAGCAAAAGTCAGGTACCCTAGAGACTGGTTAATTTTATCTTTTTTACACAGAATGTAGGTATATTGCAGAGAAGGGCAATGCTTTGAGAGCCATTCATTAAGGTATTTTAGGGTGTCTATTTCCTTGCTTGACTTTCTACAACCTCCCACCTTTTTGTCATGCCACGTAACACACTGAAAATTTTCTCTGGCACCAGTTCGGGTTAAAAAGCTCAGTGTCTCCACAGTTGCTTTCTGGCGACAGATCTTTGTACTACAGCTCAGCACGTCCTTGCGTGTGCTGATGCAGTTGTTTGTGTAACCGTGCTACAAAGTAGGTCAGTGAAAAAAAAAAAAAAGCTGAAAATTTGAAGGTGCTTTTGAAAGGGATCATTCCACATGTCCCATTTACTCCGCAGTTTCACAGCCAGCTCGAGCCAGTTTGACTGTGCAGTGCCATGAAAATCCAATCCCAAATCCTACCCTGCGCCATCCTCCTTTTTCTATGCTTTTCCTTGTGTGGGTGCTAGCCCTCGAACACAATTCTTCCTTAAAGGTCAGTTTTCAGAGAGAACAGGTCTCTGCTCCAGTTTGTCTGAGCTGAACAGTCTCCAGAGCTGGCGCAGGAGCAGCACGGGAAGAGAGGGCAACAGCCGCCCGGCCTCAGACTGTTTGTTCTACTTGAGAAACCAGAGTTGTACAGACAACTGAACGAGCATAGCTGAGGCAAGATACATGCCAGAGGGTGAAGGGAACGGGAATGAGTGGTTAAGGGTAGCAATTATCAAACTACATCATCCAACAAAGGTATCAACACAGAACTTCAGCCTTAATATGTTTTGCAGTGTTGGAGGATCTCAGGTCCCTTTGCCTGGTTTAGTTTCAATGATGACAGTACTGCGCTGTGCCAAGAGTCCCGGTGCGCATCGCTGTCCTGAGGCTGCTGCACACCTGCAGTTACCAAGATTTTCGAAGTGTTTGAGAAGTTCTAATATGTGGTGTGCTTGCAGGAAACCTTCAAGGCTTCGCAGTGAGCATGCCGTTAAGCTTGAAAAGTGCTTTTTCTTTTATCTCATGGACTAGTCTGTCAAAATGCTGTTCCGATTCACACATTTAGAATAACACCAGGAGCAGCGTAGAGTTGCTGGAGCAATGAAGTGAAGGAAAGGAGAATGCAAAGGTGCCATCATTCCCATGTCTGAGAAACCTGACCTTAACACTGTTGGGAATGAGTCCCATTTGAACATCTGCTGCAGACATGGTATCAGTCATGCAAACAGCTATCATCGTGCTGAGAATCTTGGTGCTTCATTGAAGTTCATCTTCCTAATTGCAACAGGATTAAACTATAGATCAATATATTTAGTAAAAAAAAAAAATCTTTAAGTCAGATCGAGTTCTGGTATTTCAAGCATATTTGAGGGTATTTTCAAAATCCCGTTTTCCCCAGCTGCTCCCACACACAGCTAAACTCTCACAGATCTTTTAAAACCAGGTAGTGTTTGAAGCAAACAAAGACACCTTCGTATTTTTTTTTCCAGTGCCAAGGATCTGATTCACCAGTTTGTTACTCTGCTTGCACACTTGTGTACTCAAATGGTGTGCTCACCTTATGCATGTGTAACATCAAACACGGGGGTTTAGCATACTGTTTTAGCTTTGGGGTATGTGTTTTAGATACCTCTATAATATTTGTTACAAAAACATGCCTTTCATTCCCATATTATCTGCCTGTATTCCTGAGGATGCAGTTCCCAATGGACTAGTCACATAAGTAATCCTTATTTAAACCAGAACAGTGAGATTATTCACGTTACTAAAGAACAGTCTTATTTCAGAGGATTATAGCTGAGCAAAGCATTCACAGCACCATGCAGAATTTTGAAAGCAAGAACAGATTAATCTGATTTCAGAGGACAGCTCTTGGCAATCTGTTCTGTAAGGTTACTTACCATTTGTGCTATTTTGCTGCAGCTGGATTCTTGCCCTGTTTTGGATGGCTAAGTTATGCTACTTGTTTATTTTCAGAATTTGCTCTGTACTTAAAAATTACACTTTCTATTTAATAATTAATTTTCTAGCCCCACAACTTAGAGGGTGATTTTTTGTGACCCAAATAACAAATTATTTGTTCCATTTAAGTCAAATTACGATGTTTACATTTCTATTCCAGGATTGAAATATTAGAACAAAACAAAAGAAAGCTGATTGTTTCAAGATCAGTTCAAGCACACCCCAAATGCCAGCACAGCCTGGTAAACATACACAGCTTAGAGGAATATCAACAAATCTATTCTACTTACCATAGAACAAATTTTGGACTTCACTACTTAAAAAAAAACCCCAAAGTCTCCATCACAGTGAAAGCAAACACACTAAAGTGAACTGAATATAACATTTTGCATCTCTTTAGAGAATCTATGTTGATCAAAACGTGCGTAAACACCTAGAAGGGCCGAGACGCAGGCATGAAGAGGACTGGGAGTTCAATAGGGGGTGCAGTCTTACAGCTTACCCGTACTGCTGCGCAAGGAAAACTGCGTCAACTGCTTTCACCTTAGTGAAAATTAAAATTAAAATTAAAATTAGGCTTTATGATTGGTTACACTCGCTGTCCATACACTTAGCGACAACCGCTGATCGGCCGTCACACGCTGGCCCCGTGTCCGTGGTCAGCAGCTGACCGGTGATTGGCCATCACGCACCAGCCCCGTGTCCATGGTCGGCAGCTGACGTGTCACACCGCATCCTGCTCTGACACTGTTTCACATCCTGTTCCTTTGCTATCCTCCTCTTCACTCTCAGGCTCAACCGTTCGATGACATAGCTCCAGCCCTTCAAGGTCCGAGCTGGCAGCAGCCCAGTCCAACCCCTCATTCAGTAAGCACCTTTCAGACATCCACATGAAATCCATAGAAGAGAGCGGAAGAACCACTGCAGGCTTGCCGGTGACAGCATGGGAAACGAGGGGAAAGGGCCAGGTCGGATGCAGCTAAATGTGTGCACCGAGGAAAACCTGCTCGACCTTGAGCTCAGAGAGGTAGAAAGCCTTTTGCTGTGGATGCACATGAGATTCTCAGCTTCTTTCTCCCCGTTAGCACGGCCTGGTGAAGTCTGAGCTGCATTGCCCCTGCCCAGGGCAGGACGACATCTGCCCTGGATCAGTCTGGCCTGGTTATGGAAACAGGTTTCTGAAGGTACTTACTTCTTACTTCCTGGCAGAGCTTCTTGCCCATGTTGCCAGGCATCCACAAGCTGAGGGGCTAGAGCAAGCCATTTATGAAGTTCTTCATTCAACAGACAGTGCCTCAAAAATCAGTCAAGGCTGCAGGGCTCACCCTGTGAAGGAGAACTGGAAGGTCTTGGTGACAGAGTAGGTGTGAGGGTGACAGCAAGGTAGGCAGGAGCAATAACCTCACAGGCAAGGAGGCAGTCCCGCAGTACCCAAACGAAAAGAGCAGGTCCAGTGGTGCTGCCAGGTTCAGCCCACAGTCCAGTGATTGCTAGACAATCCATAGCCATGAGACAGGGCGATCGTCAAGCCAGAAAGTCTTGTAGACTAGGCAGGACATAGTATACACAAATCATAGCTCGAGCAAGGAGCGAGGATGAGGGCCTTAGTTAAATGCATCTCCGGGGCTAACGGCTGGGAGGTGCGGGGGTGTAGGTTTGATACATAGCTGTTGGGGAAATTGGAGCCTGCTGGTGTACTTACGGCCTTACCAGTAGATAGACCAGCTACGAAACACAGATGCACGATGTTGAGGGGGTCTATCAGAGCACAAGCTGTGGGCACACTTTTGCTGCTTGTGCACTATAAATGGGATCACACTCAACCTGACAAGCACATCAGTTTGTGTTTAACACAGCTTGAGATCTAGGAAAATGTGTCTAATAAGGAGGATTGTAGAAAGGCTTAGCCAACTCGGAAAGGTGGGCAACGTAAGTACAGACATAGCCAAGTAAGGCAGCCATCTGCATCCTGTAGTGTAGATGTAGCACAATGACATGTGCAGGTCACACGACGTGTGAGTGGCATTGGAGAGCTTCAAGCAGTGCTCCCAGCTGTCACTCATGACTCCATTCCAGGGAGCGCATAGCCTCATTAATACAGCTATCTTTCATTGAACATCAAACCTTTTAAGATTTTCTGCAAGGGCAGGGGGAATCCTGTGTCAAATACCTTGAAAGACCAGCGCCCTACTTGGCTTTCTCTGACTTACACATGCAAACAATCCTGCATGTTATCAACTACCTGTTACAAAAGCATGTTTTATAGGCATATATTCTGTCCTTTAAAGGACTTTGAAACTGCACAGTTCATTCAATTTGTTTTAAAATCTAACCCACTAGGTTTCAACCCTTTGTGAAAACTGCTTACGATCACAGGTGTAGCAGTGACATTTTCTCTACGCTTTCTACAGGCAGTCACAACGTCTTCTTTCTTCAAAGTGGTCTGAGCAATGCTATCTGTTCTCATGTGTTCAATTCATTCTAGGTAGGAGAGCAGAAACAGAGGGGAGCAGGAAGCTGATGAGGTCAGGAGGAAGGAGGCAGGGAGCAAGGATTTGAGTCCCAGACATGAGCCAGAAAACAAGTTTAAGGAATCATTTCCAGAAATATGAACCCTTCTAGAAAACTGCTTTTGCTGGAAATACTAACTGTGAATAAAGAAAACTGTTTTCAAATCAAAATATTACATGAAATAAATATTTAAGTGGTATAATATTATAAACTTCTACCAGACAGAAAAGAACCTTAATGCCAAAAGTCTGCTAGATCTTAAGATACAAAGAAATACTCACATGGTGTTGGGTCTAAGTCTCACCCAAGCTTCAGAAATTAAACTGTGAAGAAGCAGCAGCCTGTTGCGTCTGCAAGCAGCAACCACAGCATGAACAAGAGACACTGACAGGGAACACTGCTCTAGAGCAGAGCCCTTCTCTTCTTACCGGTAGTGTAAATTTATATTAAAACAAACATGCCCAGAGTGTACTTCGTCACCCTAAAAGCCTAGTATTTCCACCCTGTGGTTACTTATGCTAGTCAGGTCTTATTCTTCGGTTAGTGTTCAACATGGAAGGGAAAAGTTTCTTCTGTAGCCTATAGCCTACAATAATTCCCTTTGAATTGGGGTGTGTGTGTGTGTGTGACATCTTTTTGTCCTGTCAAACTAAAAGACTTACTTTTGGGCCTTAACATTTGTAAAGCATAAAATGTGTTGAGCAGACTAAGATCTGCTGTCAAGTCGATCAGTCTCTCTTAGCATTCCTACATGCCATCTAGCATTTCTCAAGTGCATTTCCCAACTGTTCCTTAGATTAGGAGCCGTCTTTATACACTGTACAGCCCCTCGTCTAATAGAGTCTCTGTCAGTGACCTAGGCTCCTGGGTGCCATCAGAGGGCTGCAAGAGAAGGATTTGAGAATGCCCACAGTCTCCCTGCATATTCTGGGATATGAAAATACTCTGTATTACCCTCCACTTTCCTTCTCTCCTATTTGCACTTCTACATGCATGCAGGGCACCTACATTGGGAGGTGGCAAAGCTACTGGGAGGGTATGAAGGGCATATGAGCTGGGGGCTACGTTAATCAGGCTTAACTCTCCTCTTCCCTCTTTGCTATGTAGAGCTAAACTCACTGCAGGCATCTGGATTTTGATGCCAGAAAGTGCTGGTGGAATAATCTGTGGTTTGTGTCTCCATTGTCCACGTGGTACTCGAATGTCTTTTCAGATACAGCTGGTGGCTGGAGGCGCATACTATCCTCCGTTGAAGGGTCTAATTCAGAAAGTACTCCAGGAGTAGCAGGTAAAGCTAAGGACATTAAATAAGACAAAGCGAATAATTATTTATTGCCTTAGTACAAATCAAGAATAACTGCATTCTGATCAAGTAGAAATAGTGTCTCCCTTCAAAATCTGATTCAAGGGAGCCTTGAGATCATTAAACTAGATTTAAGTTAACATCTCTAGTCGGGAACGTTTAAGCTCTAAAAGACAGCTGTTAGAAGTGGGAGAAGGGCAGTCACAGAAAGAGGCTAGCGACGGGGTTAGAAGGGAAAGTAAAGTAATCTGAGAAGAGACGGGAACGCTCGCAGGAAGAGAGGTGCCTCCTCAGAGACGGCAAATGAGTGGCCTCTGCTAAAGGCAATCCCATCTGCAGAGCCACGCCACAGCGACATGCCCCTGTTATACAAAGGGGTAATGACTCTGAGCTAGGTGTTGACCTAAGGAGCTATTCCAAAAGGACTTCTGCAGAATATTTATTCCACTATAGCTATTTCAGTTGTCCTCTGCAAATAAAGCCAACTGGGACATCTGGGTTCTTGGTCTGGCTTGAAGAAACGAGTCTTACAAAAAATCTGCCCAAGCTCCCAGAAGAGGGAGAGTGGCAGGGCAGTCAGTTGGGCTCAATCATAAATGAATGTTTTTGGTTATTCTTGCTGAAATAAAATGAAAAGGACAGTTACTCGTTTTTCATGGAAAGAAGGGTTTTGCACAAGCATAATCAAAATATTTAATTTGGAGTGCTATTGGGGCCAGTCTTCTTAAATTTGGTGGCTGACAGAAATGTATTGATTGTTAAGGGTGAAAAGTGTTAAAAAATGTGTTGTCTGGTTTTTTAACAAAGTTTACATTTGTGTTTTTGCCACAAGCATCATTGCAGCTTCTTACATGTGCATACGCAACTATATTAAAATGAAAAATGGCAAAAATGAAATATAATACAATGGCTAAAGAATGTAATGATACTTGTACATTTTTATTTACGTATCAAAATATTAACATTTCAACCACTTTTTCCACAAGTCACTTCAGATAATGACACAGTTATGACTTCCGAGTAGCAGAAGTGTTTGCTGGACAGTATGGTTGCGTGCCAACTTGCTGTGGCAAATCGAGCTTTGTCACCTTCACTTTGCAAATAACAAAGCTAAAAGAACTGTCAGGAAGGGTTGTCCCTAGACGATGCCCAGATAACAGCAGGACTGCGATTGAACATGCTGCACAATACTAAATTCTGGGTCTTTTGTTCCATCACAACGTCAGTAGATAGGACTTCAGGGATGTAGTGTCCAACAGCATTGTGTCTGCCGTACACATTCATCATTCTTACCCGGGCATCCACCCAACATTACTGGGTGTCTGATTTTCATTTCAGTAATCAGGTTTGCCAAGGAAGTTTGTTAAAACTGTGACTGGGTTTTTTACCTCCCAGGAGATAGGATTTCCTCTCTCTTGGATTGCCTGCGTTTTGCAAGCATCATTCAGAAAGCTGGCATCATGCCCACGTGAGGAAAATAGGATTATAAATTCTGGCAGATTAAGCGTAAACAGATAATAAGGGAAACCAAAAAGACTTTGAGAAACAGTTTGCAAAAGATAAAAGAACAAACAGCAGACCTTTTTTACAAGCATATCCAATAGCCTGCTGGAAAATTTATAGGAACAGTAGGTCCCACTGAGACGACTACAAGAAGAGCTCTCAGAGAAGATACTGCTTTAGCAGAAAAACAGACTACATTTTTGGCATCAGCGCGCAGTGTTCTGTAAGTTCCTGATCCACAAATTATTCACGGCTCATGGACTCTGGGCACACGTGGCCACGCGCTGCCTCGCTTTTACGCTTTCCCATTGTGCCTGCTATTGATAACTGTCGGAGCCAGGATACAAGTCTGAGCAAGATGTTTGATACAGCCATTCTGTGTTTTTCTGTGGTGTTTTTTTCTTTTTAAATTTTATTAATTTGGTGTGTCTATATTGACAGTCATTCCCAAACAAGGCATGCCAACATAAGTTGGCAACTTATGCAACCGTTTCTTTTCCTTCACTCTTGACAGCAGACTAGCTAAGCCCCTGTCTGCTTGTGGTCTGCTCCTAGAGCTCCTCTGAACCTGAGCTTCTCACCAAGTCACCATCATGCAGTTGGAAGGCTCCAGCTCAGGAGCACACATATGATAACCACTCCTCCTGAGGACAGCGCTCGAGGGCATTTTTCGCTTAAAGCATTAACAGGTATCTTGAAGGGAAGAAAGTTTCCATGACTTGGGTCCAAATAAACCAGCCAGGTTTCGAAACAGAACAGCCAGGAGCAAGTAGATGAGGGATGGATGGGCCTTAAAATAGCCTAAGGACATTTATCCCCTTAGGACACTCACCCAATCTATTTGATTTCCAAGTAATTAAGCAATATGCTGATAATCAAATCTGTGCAAAGCAGTATTACAAATGCTAATGAAATATCCCAAAACCTCGCAAATTGGCAGAGGAATTTCTTTTGAAGCTCAGAATATGAAATCCTAGTCAAGGTCACATACGGAAAAGATTGTGCTCATCGTTTAATGTAGCGCTCTTACTTTATGAGAGAAATGAGTACTGGCACTGGCTCAGGGTTTGTTGTCTACACATAAATGTTCTTTTGTTGTGAATAATAAAGGATTTCTAGTGAAAGTGCATGGTTGAGTCCTAATTCCGTGGTTAGCTAGTATGGGGCTCTTTTGGATTTGTGCTGAAAATGGTGTTGATAACGCAGAGGTGTTTTCGTTATTGCCCAGCAGGGCTTACACAGAGCCAAGGCGTTTTCTGCTTCTCACACCACCCTGCCCCTGAGTAGGCTGGGGGTGCACAAGGAGCTGGGAGGGGGCACAGCCGGGACAGCTGACCCCAGGGATATTCCATGCCATATGACACCATGCTCAGCATATAAAGCTGGGGGAAGAGGAAGCTAGGAGAGGACATTCGGAGTGATGGCGCTTGTTTTCCCAAGTAACTTTTACACTTGATGGAGCGCTGCTTTCCTGGAGATGGCTGAACACATGCCTGTCGATGGGTAGCAAGGAATGAATTCCTTGTTTTGCTTTGCTTGCATGTGAGTCTTTTGCTTTACCTGTTAAAGTCTTTATCTCAACCCACGAGTTTTCTCACTTTTACCTTTCCGATTCTCTCCCCCATCCCATTTTGGGGGGAGTAAGTGAGCGGCTGCGTGGAGCTTAGTTGCCGGCTGAGGTTAAACCACGACAATATCGCAATATAAAAATGAGCAAGTAGAGAACATGAATGACACCCAATGGAAGTGTCAGCTATAAACTCTCTGTGCCAATTTTTAGCATAAGCCTGCCTGTAGCACTGAGATTTTGCTTTTGTGCCATGTTTGGAAGCTCAATGTTTTATTCTTCCAGTTGCATTGAACTGTGACAATGACAGCTATAGAGATTTATTTTTTCATAGGATTCAGACTGCTCAGCAGTCATTTAGCTGGAAATGCCATTGCTTTAAGGCAGAGCTTCCCAACTTAGCTTGTACGGGCACTGTCGTCACAAAAAGAGATGTCACTCCACCATGTCAGTATCAGCAGCGGCAGTAGCAGCTTCTGGCTGTGTGCACGGCTGCACATGCACTACAGGAAATGCGATTCTAGCCCTAGTATTTCTCTAAGTCCTCTGCCGGCCACTGTACCCAAGGTGAAGGAGGAAGAGGTATTTGGTCATTGCCTCTCTCCACTGGGATTGTTTTGAAATTGCTCCCACCACATGCACCTTACCTGCAGGGTGCCTGCTTCAGGACTGAATTTGAATCATTCATAGATTTCAAAGCAAAGGCCAGTGAAAGCAGCATTACATACTTAACATCTGCACATGAGGAAAGATAGAGATACAGAAAAGTTAAGGCAAACACCTTCAAAAGCATTAGTGCCTAAATCTCACTGAAAGCGTTCTAAGCTGGGAGCCTAACAAGCTATGGACATCTGTGCTCAGGTGACTTAAATGGAAATTCTGTCCCACTCATTCTGAGCTCCATCCAGCTTCATAAGGCCATGTCTGTCCCTCCAGCATGTAGTGACTGTTGTTCAAGTAAACACAGTGTATAGAAATGAATGACATATGTGCTTTTTGAACTTCTACTTTTAGCAGACTGAAATCTCCTTTAAGTGCAGAAATATTTCCCGTTCTTAAAGAGCATCGCGAGATGATTGCCAATGACAGAGTCTCATAAGGTTTTGAAAAGCAGACTTTATTTAATAGGCACATCGTTGCTTTAATAGCACTGGGCTGCACAGCTCATTTCACCATTTGTGAATGGTTTTGTTTGATTACATTGCATTTCCTCAGTGTCGGTAGGATTCAAGTAAAAAAGTTACTGCTTTTACTTCTCTTACTTCTCAAGACGGAAAAAAAAAACAAACCAAAACAGTACAACGACTAGCGCACCGGAGCATAATAAAGACAGAACTGCCTGTGATCCAGTAGGAGTCAAGACAAACTCTAATTTGAGCACTGAACAGTTAAAAGCTGCAAGACAACCGCACTACGTTTGCTCAAATGGGATTTTGCATTATGCAGGATAGAGATGCATGTTGCCCACTAATACAACAAGGGACTGGCTTCCTTATACTGAGAAACAAAGACTGTCCAACACAGACAAAAATGAGGTTTCAAAACAAAACAGCTCACGTGAAATTAGCTTCCTTATTATTTCTGATTATAAAACTTGTACTCCCTCAGCTGTAAAAGTTAAAGGCTTAAAAGAAAAGTAATGCTTACAGAACTCTGAACCTGCAATTTCATCAGCTTTTCCTCCCCTATATTACAATTCTTTGTGGTAAGAGAAAGCCATCTTTAAGAGACAAAAACAGGGCATTCTGTATTATTTTTGTAATTAATTAGTTTACTTGGTTGATGTATTTCTTCCCTGAAAAACTGCATTGTAATATTTTATTAAATTCCACCAGTAGAAGCATACAAAATCAGAAATCATTAAAGAAAAATAATATTGCTCTACGAAAGAAAAAAAGCAAGACTTTTAACATAGCTTTATGAACATCGTAAAAGAAGCACATATGGCATTGAAACATTTTGAAAATGGAGAAATATTTTGTGAGTTTCAATGTTCTTAGATTTTACATTCTATTTTCTGAACGGATATTTCCAAAGTTAATATCTTGCAGGGTTTTTTTATATATTTTCTAGCATTGTATAGGACAGACAAGCTAAAACCAACGACGCAGGAATCTAGCGTGCTGCACACTTTAATATACACTAGTTACTTTAGTTACTATCACTATACACTGATGGTACCTACTGTATTTGGAAAACTTGTTTTTAAATCAGCTTATCAAAGCTTTTGAGAAACAATCTGGGCAATAAGGTGGGTATTTTTAGCATCTACCATGAATACCGCCAATTACAGAATCAGAGGTCGCTCTCTCCATACAGTGCTGACGAAAAAGAGGTGTAATCCAGAGCCCCAGGAACAGAACCCGGGCCAGTGTACGGAGGCATTCTCTTGATGCAGTACTGAGCCTGCTCAGGAGGCAGCTCTCGACGTAACTCATCTGCCAGGATATAAGGCTGGGAGGGGGGAAAGGATTGATAAATTCAGTATGTATTCTTCAAAGACACAAAATACATTTATCTTCTGTAGCTGTGACTAATAAATTTGACATCCTGCCTATTTTCCTGAGATCAAACATTTTCTTTGGTAAGTTCCATCCCTAGTGATGAGTTGAAGGGAACAAGCCTACCGACAAACTGATTAGGTCAAAATCCAGTCTCAGGATATGTAACTGTGTATGGTAGCTACCGAGCACTGCACAACCATGAGTAGACTGCTACTGATACAGCTCGTCCGTGGATAGGTAGTCAGTATCTCTAAAGTGCACTACTGCCCCTTCCGCAGTGATGGGACAGACATATTTTCAGTTAGATCCCATTAGTTTCAAGGTCCTAATATATTCGTAGTGAAAGATGCATTATTGTTCTTCTTGGTTTGCAGTTATGATATGAAGGATACCCTCTGTTAACAAACTTGGCATTATTTAAAACAGCAACGTAATGAAAACCATTTTTTCCTGAGACCTTGGCTTGCATGTTCCACATGAATTCCACTGAGAACGTGTCTGGAATTCAAAATGTGGTCCACAGTAACTGAGATCACAAAATCAATACAAACAGCCAGAATGAGAAAATCAATAGAGTGAAATTGGGCAAATAGACTTGCTGTACTGCTGTGATCTCTCTCCACAGCACAGGACTGGTTTCCTGGCAGCACTGTTTATGGCCCTAACTCCTCCAGAAGCTCTTGTGGTGTTGTTATCCTCCCTTTCACCTTCATACACCACTCACTCGCCAGTGGATCTGGCTGTGGGGAGGAAAGTATGCCAAACCAAGGCACTTCCTCCATGTACCCAGTAACTAGAGGAGGCCTCCTCCTCCTGCTCCTCCTAGGATAGGTGTACACCACATTGCATCGCCCTCTTGAATGAGCTGTCAGGTCACAGCATGGCTCACAATCGGGTATGGTTTTGTACAGCTGTCCCAGGCTATGTTCCAGAGGGCCAAACTCTGCATTGAAACATCCAGACAAAGCATGAAAGGCAGAATGAGTTCCCCTCTAATCAAGGTTGTTCTCTGGAAATAACCTGATGTACAATATAACCATTATACATACAAACTAAGTCTTGGCTAGGATGTCTAATTTTACGTTGGCTCTTTGTGGTATGAGGGTATACAGACTGTGCCTTGAATTCTGCAATCATTTCAGCTGAGAGTCTTGATTCCATACAAGAAGAAAAGGCAAGTGCTTTCTCTGAAGTCTTACAAACTGAAAACAAACCTCCACTATTACTAAAAGGTTTGTATAAGACTTCCAGCANTATGAGGGTATACAGACTGTGCCTTGAACTCTGCAATCATTTCAGCTGAGAGTCTTGATTCCATACAAGAAGAAAAGGCAAGTGCTTTCTCTGAAGTCTTACAAACTGAAAACAAACCTCCACTATTACTAAAAGGTTAGTATAAGACTTCCAGCAAAGAAGGGCTAAATAGGAGCTATTGAATCCTTACAGCCAGTGGCACGATGACTGACCTTATCTGAAGCCAGGATTCTGAAGGAAGCTATCACTTGCTCAGCTGTGTCTGTGTCTGCTGTTTCTCTGGTCATGAAGTCAATGAAGGACTGGAAAGTGACGGTTCCTTGCCCATTGGGGTCAACAAGAGACATGATTCGGGCAAATTCGGCTTCACCCTTTCACAGAATCCAAAGCAAAAAAAAAAAAAAAAAAAAAAAAAGGTTTTGGGCTGTTCAGAGTTCACTATGACACCTGAGATTTGAATAGTAAACTAGTTCCAATAGGTAGCAAGTGCAGTGTGTGGAGAAGTTAGCCACAGAGATTGTCTTTATTGAGCCATTGGCATTCAAAGTCATGTCAACAATTACCTATTTCAGTTGAATGTCATCTAACATATGGATCTAATAGTTTTATGCCGTTTTAAATCTAATCAATCTTCAGTTTGGNAAAAAAAAAAAAAAAAAAAAAGTCACCATAATATCAATTGCCAGCAATCCGTGTCTCTCATGAACCAGTAGGGACCAGTGGTTACAAAGTCTTTAAAGCACCTTCCTGACTTAGGAACATAAATGTCAGCGTCAATGTAATCTAGGATCTTAAATGCTCACACCTCTTTCGTAAAACGGACTCGGTGCTTTTGAAAAATGTATTCTTTGTCCTAAATACATACTCTGTACTTTTCAATCAACTTTCTGGGACTTCTCCCCACTCCCACCCTCCCTCAATGCTTGTTTAACTTAGCCCTCTTTTTCCACTCCATCCTAAAAACATCCTAATTTAAGTGCAGTGCAGGGAGGTGAAATAACAGCCCAAAAAGCAATGTACTTGCAGACCCATTGAACTAAGAAGTAAGGGAAACATTTCTAAAAAGTTCATGCCAAATATAGGACAGTTCAACTAAGACTAATCCTATTTTCCACTAAGAAGAGTGAATTTTGGGGGAAATTTTAGAATAAATAAGTGAAGGAAAGCAAATGCAACCCCCAAAGCTAGTTTATGACAATTAAACAGCATCACACTCATTCTTCTTCATGCAGATAAAAAAGGAGAAGAAAAAAAAAATCATTAAATAACTGTAAATTTCAATTTTTAAAGTTTTCTTAATCCAAAGAGCAATGCAGCAGACCATAGAATATGGTTTTCAAGTGTCTAGTTTTACTTTTAACTTCCTTTTAACCATTTGCAAATAGTGAAAAAAGCAAAAAACCCACAAAACTAGTAGCTCTAGTGTAAATTATATTATTAGTGTTCTGTCAATTTAAATAAGCTTTAGTGTTGCTGTGGTTAAGGTTATAAGATGTAAGCAGAATCAGTTGCTATTTTTTCTTAAAATTCATACCAAATCATAACCCATTGAAATTAAGCAAGCTCTGAAATCATCGTGGTCCATCAATCCATTCTTCCTCTATTGACCGAAACAACGGAAGGGATAGAGAATGGAAGGTTTGAAGAATCCAGGGTAATTTCCAGAGAGATGACGAGTTTCGACCATTGGCATATTGGATCCAGTATGTGAACAGTATTCATTGATATTGCCCAAGCCGGTCACCAGAATCGTCATCAGTTTTAAAGGAGGAAGAAGTAACTAACATATCACACACAGAAAACAAAACGTTTTCACCACAAAAAGCAACATCAGGAAAGGTCAGGGGAGAGATAAGGGAGAAGAGGGAGCGAACCAGACAAGAATACAGGGAACACAACCAGAGAAGACAAAGAGAAGGGGAAGGAGAAAAGTTTGTTACTAAACTAGTCAAACTCAGGAGATGCTCAGGCTGCCTCCCTGGTATGAAATGTCTTTGAAACGTTCTGCATGAGATGCTGTAGTGACTAGAAGTATAGTTAAAAACAGCCTGAAAATAGCGTATCATCGACTATTTCAAGTACTCCAAGGCTAAGGGAGGTACACTATGACAGCTGTCTGCTGACATGTGGGAAATAAGTACAGGGATTTTCCTTCTGACTGCAGGCTATCAAGACCTGGACTACCACAGAGAGATGTGCATACTGGCTTGAAGGATGAGACTTGCCAGACTCGGGAGGAGGTCGATTGAAGACCCTGTATAAAAGGATGTTTTATAACCTCCTTTATAACCAGGCAATAACATCTCTGCGGCATTCCTGGCTCACAGCTGAGTAAACAGTAAATGGAACGATAGCAAGAAGGTAAATAAACGTTTCCTCAATGTTGTCATATAATGAAGTGGTTTGAAGAGGGGTTTGTCATCCTAAATCAGGAGGGAGCAGTAGAGAGCTTGTGTTGAGTCCAAGGAAAGGAAAATTAGCAAAAGTCTGAGTGCAAGAAGCATAAGAGCTCCCCATAGATATCTAGTAGAGTCCAAATAAAACGTCTCAAACCAAGGAAAAGAAACAATCTGAAAAATCTTTGAAAAATGTATAGAAAAAAAGGCTCCAAGTGATGCTGACAGTCCGGCTAATCCAGTTGTCTTCCCAGAGGCAGGATCTTTTCAAAGCATTATGACCAATACATTTGAGTTTAAACACACAGTCTCTTTGGCTGTTACATTGGCTTATCTGAAAATAGAACAATATCGGTTTCCTCTACCTGCAGATCATTTCCAACCTGTCCTAGACTGATGAGGCAGGCCTTAAATTCATCAGAATGAAGATTACCAGATTCATCCTAGCATCCCATCACAGGTCATGCATTTGGGAAGGTGAAAGGAAACAGAAAAATCAGATCAGGTTAGTTGGTTAGTGAAGAACATTCTACTCTCATATTAATAACCATGTTTTTACAGAAGTTCATGGAAATGTAATGTCAACATATTACAATGAATTATCTAAAAAGTGTACAACTTTTGCAGTTTCATGCTTTGGGTTTTTTCTTAGTGGAAGAAGGTCCTTACTTCAACTACAGCGTTAAAACTGTGCTTCCTCTACAGCTGCTTGTTTAACATTTTTGCCGATAAGGCAGTTTTTATTCTATCGAACTGCCATTTGCTTCCTTTATTTTCTATTGTCCTACAGTGTATGTGCGATGCAGTGAAAAGATCACTGAACCTGGGCAAAATATTTTTTTCTCCACTCAATTACTGTTACTTCACTCTTGGTCTGACAATATTCCTTAACAACTGAATATGCATATCTCAAAAGAGAACAGAAGTAGAAAGCAATTTATTTCTTGTCTAGATCCAAAATAAATTTATGACTGACATAACTTATTTTCCATTATCTGTCTTCTTTAGTAAGATTCACTGTAAGATTTTGCTTTGAAAACTGACTTTAAAAAAGCCCCATTGAATTCCAGGTTAAATGGCTCCTAGTAACACCACATCGAACTGGATCATTGTTTGGAACAAATTTTTTTTTTTCCATTTTGCAGCTCAAGAAATTCACACCAACTGCTTGAAAACAGACTGGCTCGTCATTTTCTTCCTGTTCATACAAAATGTGTCCTATCAGAGGTGTACTTCAGATTGAGTTAACATGAATACAACTAAAGAGATGTTCTGAGATGAAAAATTATTACCCTTATTGATTTTACAGACTGACAGTTTGGAAAAGATCCATGGTTTTCTATCTACTACATACTTGCCTGCTGGATGAATAATTTATTTTTGAAATTTTCCATATAGTTATGCGTAACTAAAATTACAGGAGTTTTAACAAATACACTGGGTTTATTTAATACACTAATACAATAAAGTGGTGCTTTATTAAGTTCATAACACCATGCATTTTAGACATATGTTGTTATTATATTGACTCCCTCTGCATCAACTTCTACCAGCTCCATAAAAGGAACATGAACAATAACAGGAGAAAGTCAACGATGAGAAAGAAAGCAAAGCTGCAAATCTGAAGCAGCATTTAGTTAAAAGCCATAATCACAGTGATGTTTTCTTCCTTTAATATTTCCATTTTATAGGGTAATTCCTGCTATAAAGCATTCACAATGGTTTATTTTATCATTCTGAAAATGTTAATCCAGGCTGGCTTGAAACTCTCCAAAACCGTCGTGGAGCCAGGCTATGGCAGGTCACACCAGGAGTGAAGTCAGCTCAGTTTACCTTATCTCTAAAACCGAAGATACTATTGTGAGACTGCAACCAAAATGATATAAAAATGGGAGCTAAGAGCCAAATCCTGTCCCTCCACCTGCTCTACCAGGCGTTGGTAGAGGACTACTAGCTACGTGACTACACCAGAGGGGTGGGTGGTCAGTATGTGCACGACCTCCCTCCCTAACCAGGCACACAAGGCAGTGGTAGTCGTGCAGCAGGCAGCAAAGGGCAGATGGGAGTGAGAGAAGCCAGCACATCTACCAATAAACCATTTTCTTCAGGAGAGGAGCACAATGGTGCTGGAGCTCACAACCATCACCTGGTTAAGCAGGAGTCCCCAGTGAGGAGTCCCAAGTAGTTGTGCCATGTGCTATACCAGGTTCACACGTTCTCGTGAATTTTTTTAATCTGCATCATGTGTGGCCTAAAAGGGCATCTTTGCCTTCGCAGTATGTCAGAGTTTCATGGGATACAATGGTATTTTGCAATTCATGCATAGATCGAGCCCAGGCAAGGGCTTTCTCATATACAAATACAAATGGTTCTTTGTGTTTATTTTTATTGTTTGCAGATCAACATTAAGCACTGGAGTTAGTTTTTCAAAGCATATAAATAACTTTGCCTTGTTCATCTTTTCATTTTGCCAACACAAAGTAAAACACTGAAATCCCCCTCCATGTTTCATTTTCAGTCCCCAGAAATCTTTTCCTTCCCCTTTGTGATTTATATGTGGCCTTATAAAACAAGTGAGCTTCTGACTCAAAGTAATCCATCCTTAAACATGTCCTTCAGTTTCCTGAATGCTAATTGACCTGCAGAATCCTGATCATGTGGTTCCTTCAATAGGGAGCTGTTGTTTTCCTGTTAGTAAAATATAGGGTAGCATGATGCTATTGTTCTGCATGCAGAGCTCATACTTAAAATCTGTAGTTTGCACAAAAATCAATAGTAGAGTATGTTAACAGCCATTAGGATATTACATGCAGAGCAGCTGCAGATATTTTATCACACAGTTTGCAATCTTATTTAGAATTTATTAAATATACTGAATCTGGAAAAGGAATCCCTGCACAAAAAGACTTCAAAACCAGTGAGTGCCAGCATATCTGTGTTGGTGTCCCAATTTGCCTGCGTTCAGCTATGCACCGTTTTGAACACTTCTAAACTGCTTCTGTGATTCAGAAGTTGCGTCCCACTTTCTTTTTTTCTCTCTGCAGTCACATGAAGGAAGGAAACATACCAGCATTGTTAAAGATTTATATTTGTACCTACAACTAGACTGTGCCTTCAGGCACAGCCTCCAGCAAGAAATAGTGGGTAAGCAGCAGCATCCTCGGGAATAACCTCTGGGGTACCGGCATGCCTACACGCCTGCTGGAAACAAAGGAACCTAGGGGGCTGCCCCTTTGCCCAGGGGAGAAAGCGTATTTACCACTTGCCTTTAACAAGGATGACTTGTAATGCTTTCTGTGCTAGCACGTCTCTGCTCATGGATGCACTGAAAGAAACACAACTCTTCCTGCCCTTGTAATTCTTATATGCATGGTGCCCACTTACTGCAGTTTGAGAATCAGGGGCATGCAGCCCAAAAAAAACCCTTGTAAAATACCAAATAGTTTTCTTTCAAAAGTTCAAGATATAAAACTGATTTAAAACAATTCACCCAATTATTTAGCTTTCTTTCAAAGGATTAACAACTGCAGAATTAAGCCGCATAATGGAGCATGAACTGTAAGATTTTCATTTGCTTATATATCCTTCCTGGGGAGGAAGATAGGGGTCCCTTCCTCAGATTTATAATCAAAGGAAGTTGTTTCTAGAAGCACTCTATAAAAAGCTGTTAGGTTTATGTGTACCATTATTTATGTGTAACATTATTTAAAATGGGGAAGGGAGCTACTCTGCATATTAGTACTTTGCTAACTTCCTTAACTCTAAGAGTCAAACATTAAGCTATGTCTTAAATTGGAGAAATGCCACAGAAGTCAGAGCTACAGCATGCATAAATGATTCTGTTGTGCTTAGGTATTTAAAGCCTACTCGTCAGGGACAGTATTAATTTGGGGAATATTTTCTGGCCATTCATCGTTGTGAATAGCAGTCCAGTTCTTTCGGTGTATATTTCAAACTATGTCAGGCATTCAGAAATGCTGCTAAGAGCAACAAAATTATTACATATACTGCTAACTCCATCTGACATGGAGAAGCGAGCGTTTTTCATGTTAGTGCTTACTTTCAGATGATCCAGTTTATTCTTCATTTCTATTTAAGGTAAACAAGACCATAAAATAATCCATTACTCCTTTCTCTAAACTCCAAGTTAGAGTCTTCATTATTTGTGTACTCTGAAGTAACTCTGAAGTACCTCGGGTTCCCTTTTTTCACCAACACTAAATATTCGAGTGTGCAGGGACATAGGAAGGATAAAAAAATTAAAAGAAAGCCTGCCTCTCTCAAACATGTTTGTTCAATGTCTCCTTCTAGTCTGTGTAAATTGAGTTGCATCTGCCCATTAAATTACAATTACAGTGTAATTTAATCGGTATAAGCTTCTTTTTTATCAGCGTTTCTGTTATCTGTCCCCTGCAGAAAGCCTGGCTTGATGGCTTAGTGGCTTTAGATCTTACCTTCTCCCTTTCTTTAAAACTTGCATTATGCTACTAAGAAGATAATGGTTGCACTGTGTCAGTGCAGAAGTCCTCCCAGACCAAGTTCCCGTGTCTGATGCTAAGGAAAGGAGTATACTAAAGGAGGCATATGCAAAATGGTCCTTCCCTTAACGTGATCCTTTCAGCCCTCTTTTTTTAAAGATTGTATCTGTCATGGCATAAGGTCAGGTCTGCAGCTAAACTTGCAGTCCAGGCCCAGGTTGCTGAGGCCACAGAAACTGATGAAGCATCTATCTCCTTCCGCTTCTGACCTGGCCACTCAGGCTTCCTGCAACAGAAGCGAGGGCAGAAGGGACACTGCCTGAAGCCATGACTCATTATAGCCTGAAGAAAGGAAGCAGCCAGGGCCAGGCAAGGATCTAGGACGTGGGAAGCACTTCTGTGTCGCGCATCATTGTCATAGCCCACCTCCAACCTGCCTGCAGCTATGTGACACGAGCGCCCTCTTCCAGGCCACACAACCTTTCCTAAGGCCTTGCTCTGTTGAATCCTTTGGCATCCCGAAGTCTGACTGTATCTGCAAAGCCTAAAGATCGATAACAACAGGGCTGGTTGGTGTAGGATTTAGCTTCTCCCTTCAAGACTTTCTGAGGCACCAAGACTTGCCCATACTATCTCCTCAGCCACTCAACCAGCCTTGCCATGAGCATGGCAGAGAACTCATCTGCGAGCTACAAAGATATAGGGATGCTAGAATGGCCATCTAATGTAAGACATACTGGGATTCAGTCACTTTGCTTCTTTATCTTTAGGGAGCTGTCTAATCTTTGTGCAAAGTCTCTGGTTTCCCTTAATTGGGTCTCTGAAATACTGGTGTGTAATTTATCCAGGCCTGGTACTCTGTCGGGTTTTAGTAGCTGTAATTGCTCAGTTATCTGCTCCAGTGCATTGGGAAAGCCATTTAGTATGCTGCTTCCTTCCGACCCCAGGAAATTTATCTCTGCTTCTGTGATGTTATCTTCTGCTTCCTTAGAAAATACAAAAAGGAATTATGCTGCACTAGAATCACATTAAGATTTTCCATAAAATCTGTTGCTGGGTCTTGTGTAGCTAACTTTTCCTATGCTTGCGTGTTTCTTCAGAAAGCAGAGGTTTGGCAATTCTGCTTTTCTTTCTAAACAATTAAGGATGTTCTAAAGAATATTTAAGGAACTACGACTGTCAGCATCCAATGCACATCAAGTATAAATCCAGGTATGGGTAGCCATTTTGAGTAGAGCTGGACAAACAGGATGTCAGTGAAAAGAAAGTGGCATTTTGCTATAGCCTGAAATGATGTGAAGGAGCTGACTCATGCGATAATAGAATGTAAGTTGGGAGGTTAAGCACAGTCTGCTAACTACAGGAATCTGTACTGGGAAAAAGACAAAGCCTCGTGTTGTATTAAGATAATCTTTTTTCAGTATTTGAAATGTGATCTTGGTTTTGAAGATGGGTTCATGTGAGCACAGAGTCAGGAGAGCTAACTCATATACAGATTGTTCTCCAACTGGGAATGTCAGATCCCTGTCTGCACGTATTTTGCTATTGCGTCTATCTTTTTAACCCTCTCTCCATGAATACTGCGTAACTCACAGGAGTGAGCTAAGTTCTTCACAAGAGTGTTTTCATCCCTACTTTTTTATTCATCCATGATTAGATAACTGAAAAAAAATTTAAAAAAAAAAAAAAAAAATCAACCTCATTTCCCACATACAGCCAGAAAAATAAAGGATTTTCCTTGGCAGCTATCAGTGCCCCAACTATATTCCCTACAAGTCTACTTCTAGGGAGACAAGTTGTCACTAAAAGAAAAAGGACCCTGTAATCCAGATTACAGCTAAATTTAGTGAGATGGAAGCTGTTGGCAAGTACATAAAAAATGCTGCACTGCCTTAAAATAATGGGGCACATTATTTTCCAAAACACACAGATTTATCCAGTTCTGCCTGTTATTTGAACACTTAACCACATTAGCAGACCCATAATTTTGTATTACATTTAAAGAGTAAAAATTAATCTTTAGTGTATCTATACAATGCTATGATTTCATAAGGCTGTAAATTCTTTCTTAACTGATCTTTTTTGCTGTTTTAAAAAGAGCTATTGCATTTGCAGTTTTTTTAAAGGCTTACATTTGGAATGAAAAGAAACTTGCTTTTGGGAAGAATAAATATTGGTAGTTGAGAAAAAGCAGGAGCACTGTACCCTGTCAAAATGATTGAATGATGCTCTGAAGTCATTCATTTGTTCCTGGGTGATACCCTTGGCATCTCTTGTGAGGATCTGAGTCTCAACCTCATTGATAGTTCGAGCAATGGTGGTAAGTAGGAGCTCCCATCCAACACGGATGTGCTACAAGAGAGAAAATACTGATTATTAAAGAATCAAATATTTTCTTCTAAGAGTATGAAAAGTACAGTAAGCAAAAAATCAGCTCTAAATATTGATGTAATACCTCTTCCATGCCACTAACTCTATATTATGACCAAGGATCATTAAAAATAAAAATGGCCTTCAGAAAAATAGGGAACTGGTTTTGAAATGGGTACTTCTTCACTAGAAGTAAAAATAAGTGAAAATAAAACAAGTCTCATGAGATTATCAGAAAGTCTGTCAAATTCCATCTTCTGTTGCAGACTTTTCAGATCAGGGAAGGTAGTTCTATGGCAGAAGAGGGCAGAATAAACTAACAAGTACAAAAGGGAGTAAATGGCTACCTCCATAGTATAGTTGGTGTGCTTGTTGTCAAACACCAGGGCTTCTTGTATAAGCTGATGATCTCCTTCCAGTTTATCAATGTTGTGTTTATAATTAATGATATTGTGCTCATATTGCTTCAGCTGATTCATCTGGTCCTCCAAAGGCCCTGTCATTTCAATAGAGCTGCGGGCAATTTCCTGTCAAAAGACAGACAGACAGACACACCCCCGCCCCACAAAACTTAAGTTTCAGATTTGCTAATTTGACCAATGTTCACATAAATATGTAATATTTTCATACTAAGAAGAAATAGTAATAAAACCTTAATCCAGTGGAGATGATAAATTTTACTACAGAAAACACATTTCAAAAGAAGTGTGGCACATTTATTTCTAGAATTAGTACTGAGACCTCACTGATCCTGGTGTCTTTCCTTTACAGAAAGCAGAAGCTAAATAGTAATTGTTTAGTGATTGATTTTTCAAAGCTACATCTCCTGCTGACCATAAAGGTACCACTTGTACAAGCTTCCACAGTTTTAAAAATCATCTTAACAGGTGCTAAATATAAATACTTCAGGATCAAACAGCTGGTGAACTGTCATGGAGATTGCTGTTGTCCTGTATATAAAGCAGAGATAAAAAATTATAAACCACTTTGTCAGCTTCTGTGTGATGGTCTGACACTCACCTCCATCTTGGTCTGGATCCATGGCCCAATGACATTGGCCTGAGCAGCAAACTGGCGACGCAGGCGCTCATTAGCGTGCTGGCGGGCGAGTTCCTCCTGCAAGGATTGATCCCTCTGAGGCACCAGCTGCTTCACCTGTCACAGTGGGAAAGCACCAAGTGTGAGTAGGCACAACTGAATAATTTAAAAACAAATGGAACAAATAAGTCTACAGTGACTAATTTTTTTTATTGGTCTGAAGGCTGACATCTGAAGGACAAGCCAGAAACATGATCGCTAGTTTATTTACCAATTCTGGACTAACATAAGAAATTGCTAACATGATCTTGGGCAGCCTGACCAGAGAGAATGACATGCAGAGCGAATAAATTCTCACCTCTGGATGGATTCAAGTTCAAGAGAATTATTTAACTTGAACTGCTATTGGAACAGTTACTTTGTGTTTCTTTTGAAACATGGGTGATTTTTCAATCTCTGAGTAATTGTTCTAAGAACAGTCAGTGCAAAATATTTTATTCAAGCACAGCCATTATGATAGCATAACACGAGACATGTTGTGTCCATCATGTATATCTGAAGGTCTCTAATATATGGCAAATGATTTTTTTGGCTTACCCTTCTGGATTGCCCTGGGAGATTCTGAATTTAGTCTCATTGCTTGGTCTTTATAACCTATTGAATGCGTGTTCTTGTTCACGTAAGGTTATGCATTTGGTAAATTCATACATTCTACGTAATCATTTACCTTCAACATATTATCTGTCCTAGTTCCTAATGAAATAAAGCTTGTGTGATTGCTCTAGGAGCCTCTCTTTAATCCCTCCTCAGTAATTTTTTTAAGGTAATTGCCAATTTCAATCTAATTGGGCAGAACATTAATGGTCCCAAAGATGCTAATTTTTTTATAACATCTGTGAAAAGCAGCAGTTGAGTAGAATAGACACACAAACTACGGTTTATACTAAGAGAAATGATACAATAATTTTCTGTTCTTTTGACGGCACCCCTTGGCCCATCTGCTGGCCAGCCACCAGCTCTGCACTAGCCCCAACACTTGCTTCTCTCACCCTGCCAAAATGTCAAAAAGGGCATAGGTGACATGGAGTGATGGGAGCAAGGGATATTGTGAAGCGAGCATAGCAAACATAAGCGAGAGCGTAAGATACTGTAGAATCTAGATCATCATCATCTGATGATCTAGAATAATTTAAGGATTTATTGTAAAGTTCTCTGAATATTCTGAGTATTCCTAAACAAGAATACTGTGTTACAATGTCCTTTATATATTTAGCATACGTTACCTTTTCCCACTTGCTACGAATCTCTTCCACAGTAACTGTGCTGTAAGGATTGCTTGCGCTTATTCTCATGCTGTAACTCTGAATAACTTTTTCAACTTCGTTCTGGATTGACAGTATGGCCTGTCTTTCACCGTCTGCCTCTGGCAATGTAGCTTTAAATTGATCGTGTGCAGAGATTAAACTCTAAAATCAGAAACAGAGAGGGAAAGCATGGAAACTTTAATGTTTCTTCCAACATCTGGAAAATCTGCTGTAAATAAGCACAGCTCCTCTCTCAGCCTCTCAAACACCCTGCCTAAATGTATCTGTAGATACAGGAAATCATACATATAGATACATTCATGAAACAGCCCTCATTGACTTTATCAGGACCATCACTTCTTCTGTGATCTCTGGAATAAGCTTTCATACCAATGAAGAACTCTATAATAGAGCAGACATTACATATCACAAAGAAAATGTCAAGACAGATATGGCGTTTTTTCTTACACATGTTCTACTCTCCAAGAAGGAAAAGCTTCCTTTCCTGCTTTCCCTATGACTGTAAGCCAAAAAAATAGACAATCGTTTACCTGAATTTCCTCTATGCTATGAACAATAAACATGTCCTGTAGGTCCTCCATAGCACCTTCCATCCAGTTGTTGAAAGGAGCAGCTCTTTTGGCAAACTCCAAGTGAAGCTGATCAATTGTTTCAAGCAATTTCTCCGTCCTCTGTACAGGTTGGGAAAGGTACATTCACTTGTTACTAGGGCAAGATCTAATGCCTCACACATACCCACCCATGCACAAAGTCATACCTCATCTCTTCTAAAGCAAATGATTGTATCATTGACTGATTTCACCACCTGCTTCAAGAATTCTCACTCATGGCAATAGGACTAATTGTATTAAAAATACTCTCATATACAACATGTTAAAGGGGTGCACACCTTTGAAGGATAACAGGTGAAATTACTTTTTCACTAGTGATATTTTAAGTATTTTTGTTATTGTGATCTATCTGCAAATTGGTTAAAATCTGCTAATTAGTTTTAGTAATTTCTTGTAAGAATAAAAAGGAAGAGTTAGGCTTATGTTTTCCACTCTGGCATATATGTGTGTGACTTCCTCTTTTCTTAAGGAACAAGGTTTTGGAAGTGCTTTGGAATACTCACTGCTAAAAAACTAACCCAGTGCTGCCCATTATCCTGTACCTCACCTGATTAAGCTCAGATAAGTGTGAAAAGGTAAGCATCTAATGGCTTTTCTTATCCTTGCTGGACATCAGATTCCCAGAGCAGTACTATAAACCACACGCAGTTTGTTGCTGCTTTAGGACTGTCCCTGGCAGCTGAGCGCTGTCAAATCTGCTGTGAGCAATTAAATCCGTTTGTAAATGAAACCACAGCAAAATGAAATGGAGATTTGAGGAAAGGGTTTATTGCTGTTTGAATTCCAAAGTGCCAAAGTGCATTCTCAATGGCACTGTTTCCAGATCTGAAACAAATGGTTTATTCCCCCCCACTGCCTACCTCAGCTGAGCTACTGATCATTGTTACATGGTTTACCTCCAGTGCCTCTCTCCTTTTCTGAGTAAGTGTTCCCAGGCTGTCCCATTGGTCACATATCTTTTGGCATCTATCATTGACACTTGCAGCATCATGGTAGTCCAGTTCACTAAGAAAGAGTGAAGACAAAAAAATCCGTGTGACTTTCTGAAAGACAGGCGCAGTTGCAGTGTCCACACTCTTCCACTGGCCCTCAGTAACTCTTCCCCTCTTTTTTGCAATATTTCTCCTCCAGGTAAGCAAGTGCTGCAATACAGACATGTGTGATCTAGACATTGAGCATTTCAAGAAGCACGGCAAAGGAACAGGATCAACCTCCTCTGTTGTGAGAAAAATCAAGTATCCATCTGTGACATCCAGGTATTAAACACAATTAAGGTGTCTAACCGTGTCTTGTCATATTCCTGTGGCACAAGTAATTTGATCTCTGCTTCAGTATGGGGCTAGATCAAGTTTCTGAAGATTGGTACAGTTTTAAATTAATTGGCCTGAAATATACATTTTGTTTTAAATAATCCAGTGATCCTTGCCAGACTCATTTGCTCTGAAATTATTTAACTCAGTAACAGACCTCAGTTTGCATTGTGCATAATCTCTCTCTCAGAGACCTGGCAATACTAATAGGGGCTGCCCTGATTTGGGGCACAGAGAACAACTTTAATCTCTCCAGGAACTCCTCACAGAGCTACACCCTAGAACCGGCTGGTTCAGAAAACAGGCATCTCCAGACCCACGCGTGCCACCAGCATGAATCAGTGCACCCACAATGGATGTAGCAGTTAGCACTGCTTTTTCACCTGCTTAATAGGCTTATATTATCCTGACAGAAAGCAACTTACTATTTTGCCTAAGACTGGAATAACTTGTTAAGGCTCTGTGCTGAGATTCTGCACTGAGTCTGTCTCAAATTGAATTTTTCATCTCAGTGGCAGATAATCCCATTGGTTCTGCTGCAGCCATCATGGCCATAATAAAATACATGTGTTTGGTATTTTGGAAGCTCACTTTTATTTGTGTATCATCATCCACTGAATTCAGCTCTTGGCTGCTCCTTGAGGACACTTTGCCCAGTACTAAACATTGCAGAGATTGTGATTATGTGACAGCATAGCAATATGAAGCTAAGATTTACTTTAAGGCTTGAACAAGGCATTAAACGCAGATAGAATTTGTTCCCTTCTTTTGAACGTTTGTCTCTAGGCAACTGGCAAGAGGAATGCACAGATCACTTCCACCAGTAACTTAGAGAATCACAGAGGACAAAATGAGAACAGAGATGGCTTTCCTCTGTGAAGCTACACTGTAGGCCAGGGACAGTGTTCATGCTTCCTCGTCTAAGCTCACTCGGAGCATTCTGGTTTGGGATAAGGTTGAGAAGTATGTGAGCCATTGTGTTTAAAAGAGGCTTCGACTGTTGGAAGTGAAGAACGGTAAAACAAATAAAACTAACATGCCATAACAACATTAAAAACTAACAAAACCAACCCAAAATTGTGAAAGTAGAACTGTTAGAAGCAAGGAGAAAGTTGCCAGCGAGCCATACTATACTAGGGCTCCTGAACTCAAAAACTTGCTTCCTCCTTCAGAGTAAGCCTTTTTATAGCCTTCAATGGATGCAACAAAAGCCATCTGTTTGTTAAGAACTTTTAAGTCAGAAGCACGAAGTTTTGGATGAAACAGGCTGAGATATATTTTGCTGCTATGAATTTTTGGCTGGAGGTTGGCTTTTTTCATTGTAGCACACTGAGATTATGAGATGATGTTCCTCTGTGAGCTCACTAAGTGGATGGGATGTGGAGATTTGTATTCTGGTCTCTTTTCACATACCAAATCTAATATACCAGAATATGGACAGGGTATTTTTCCAGATACTCCATGTCACATCCCTGACTGTCCTGCAAATTTTATTTTTGCTTCAATGGATCAATTATCTCCTTTTGTCAGTTGGGATAAGGGCAGGTGTTCTTCCATGAAAGTGAGGGACTGATTGCACCAGCTCTGGTCAAACTCCTGGAAGGTAATGTGCAACGTTCCTCTACCAGCTCTGCCAGGGAGGTTCAGTCATTCCCCATAAGATCTCTGCTATCCTATTTCTTCCAGAGATATGTGCTGTGGAGAAATAGGTAGGAGAATAATATTATCAAAACAAGTTTTAAAAAGGTCACCCATGGGTCAAAAGTTATATCACCAACTGGCATTAAACAGTGTAGCTCCAACTGCCTTTCTGGGTCTGCTGTGTTAATTCAAGTATTATATGTGTGAAATAACATTTTTCTGCTCAAAGCAGGAGCAGAGGGAGAAAAAACAACCCATAGGGGATTATTTGCTTGGAAATAAACCACAGATTCACATTCCTTGTCCTATTTATTTTTGTATCTCTCTCAACATTGAAGCTGTGGAGAGACTAGATTTCACATTTTATAAAAAGAAGTTTTGCTTATCGTGCATACACAAAGTACTGCTGCACATGTGTTACAGAGCTTCCAAGAGAACAGCTATTCCTATCAATTTGGTTATTTGAAATCCACAGCCTTCGGAATTCAAAAATCATGAAGATATTCCTATTGATTTTACAAGTAATACAGATTTATCTGTAAGGAATTAAAAGTTTAGTCAAATTTTGTCCTGATCCAGAGAAGCACTGAAGTATGAGACCACTTTAGGAACAGCGATAGCGTCACAAAAATAACCTGCTGAGCAACATGTTTCAGCACTGCTTCAGAACCAGGCTCATGTTAATCATGGACGTAAGCACAATTTGAGCCCAGGTTTCCAGAAGCAAAAAGACTCTCCAAATCAGTGTTACACACAGTGGTGGTCTTGGCTGAAAATAAGTTGCTATATTAGAAGTGATGGACATGCAAGAAACTACATTCCAAAAATTTTACCTCGATGATCGAGAACATTGAAATGAGCACACAAAACCTTAAATGAATACGGCACTTAAAGTTCTGTTTAGCGTTTGCTGCGTCATAAATGGCAAATCTCATTTTAGAAATGCCTGACTTTTTCCAGCTTTGTATATAGCTTTATCCAAGCCTTATCATGCCTCATTGCCAAAGATTTTTACGTCTATACCGGCTGGACCACAACAATATTGAAGCAGCATCCTGGCTAGAAACATCTGCTTGCACACACACAAATCTTTTATGGAAACAGCACCAATCAACAAGCTTTTAGCAACTTTAACCTCAAGCACACAGTAGACCGAGCTGCTGCTGCAGCAGCAAAGATGCAAACAGACAGGAAACTCTTAACTGGTAGTGTTCAAGGTCGCATAGCAATTGTTCTCCTTTGAAACAGCAGCATTAGGCAGCCAAGAGATTGACTAAAACAAAACATGGAGGTGTACTGACTTAGCATTTAGACACAGAGGATGACGATTTCTGCAAGGGCCTGATCCAGTGACCAAAAAAAAAAAACCCACAAGAAAAAAATATCCACGTTGACTTCAATAGGCTTTGGACCAGGTGCCAATGCACGTTTCTATGGCATTCAGACATGAGTCAATACTTCTCTAAAAATATGAATGGAGAAAGAAATTAGCTTTTTCCTCCATAAATTCATTGTGTGAGGAATTATGTATAAATAATTAAAATCAATATTTAAACAGAAGCTGCCCATTTGCTTACAGCTAATAATAAAACTTGACCTTTATGACCTTTTATTCAGTGTTCTCCAAGGACATTAAGCCTAACTGCCCTACTGAGTCTCAGTGAAAAATGAGGCACTGATAGCCCCATTGTCTGGAGAAGCAGAGAAGTCAAAGCAGAACATTTCTAAAAGCAGTGAGTTTTCAGCACCTTTGCAGCCCAAGCCACAAATAACTTGTTTAACTTCACGCAGCAAATTACTGAAACAACTGAGAAGAGACAATCCCAAAATAGACAGGATACAGTGTTCACTGGCCTCACCAGAGGTAAAGGACACAGGGTTCAAAGCACTGGTAAGCAGATGCTGTGCTATGTATACTACATTCCCAAAGTTTCTCATCATTTGTAAAGCTGAAGCTGAATTAACAATGATTAGGTGTTTCAGAAACTTTCAGTAGTACAAAGAGGAACAAATAACGCCACAACAGAGATCAAGGCATGACAGAAGGCATTTCATTAAGCTCCCATACTCAGTGAAATCTCTGTGTTTTTCAGGCTTATTTCACACTAACTAAAACCCAATACTTACTCTGTCCACTGTGCTTTGCTTTTCCTCCTTTAAATAACCTTGGAAAATAGGATATTTCTTCTAAATCCGTTTGAATTATACAATTACAGTAAGCACTGCTGCTATCAGGTGTGAGCTACATTTTTAGACAACTCTGATTTTTAAATTGTTAATGAATGTGGAGCTGTTTATGAGTCATGGTCCTTCACAAAATGAAAAGAAGGCATGTTTTTAACACTCGATTTTTGAGTAGTAACGGTTTTGTGTATTCAAGAAGGTGAGAAACTGAAACTTGGAGAGCTGAAGCCAAGGACAGGAGTCTGAGGATTTTGATCTTGGCTCCTGTTTCAACCACTACTGCACATTTGTTCCTGTTGGGTTTACAGATTTATACTGCGGGTGAGCAATGAATTTAAGTATGTGCCAAATTGCTAAGATCAGGAGTAGCACCACTGACTTACAGTACAAAACCACCGCAATTAACTGCGTAAGATTATAAAACCAAATGTGCTTAGCTTGTTGTAGGCACCAAGATGACTTTACCAGAACAGGGACATCAGTGTTTAACACTACAGTCCTGTCACCGTGGGTTGAGCTTTGCTGACACATCTGTGCTTCACACAGATGAATTAACAACCTTCCCACTAACAAAAGGAAGGCCCACTGATAAAGACAGAGTTTAGCCACAGTAACTGCATCAACACGCAGGACTTCTGCTGCTGTAAGGCTGTCTGTCAGTCAGGGGCCTTGACTTTTCACATCCCTGACCTATGCAGCCGATGTCAACAACACAGATGTAGCCTAACTGTGTTGTAGAATTGTTCTCAGCTTTGGTTGTGTCTTCTCGGGGCGTGATATGCTTAGTGAGCAAGTGTTGGTCCTGTGGCTGAGTTGATGGAACTGTGGCTGAAAACTCCTGCTCTTCTATAGGAAAGTTTGTGTGCTTGTTTGCTTGTGTGACCCTGAGCAAGTTATTTAGGTTCCATATGCCCCACTGCCCTTTCTGTAAAATGGAGACAACGGCATTTCCAAATACAATACAAAGAGATTGTGAAAATAAGTATACTAGAGACAAATAAATCTTCAGAAAAGTCAATGTGTTATCAATGACTGTAGAGATAACTTAGGGATGTGAAGCCTTTTGAAAGGACCAATATACTTATGGGAAAATACATGATTTGAAAGTGAAGATGCTCGATCTGTAATTTGTGTAAGTAAAATTATTTTCTAAGTTAAACAACTCATAGCCAGTACCTCTCAGCTGACCATATGAACTGAGAAATAAACACCTCCAGCATTCCCATCAACACACAATAGGCTCACCAGTAAAACAAAAAAAAATGCTGAAAGATTACTGTTAAGTCAATTTTAAAATGTTTGTTTTCAAATGATTTTGGTCCAATGAATATCTATATTTGGTTGGGGGCAAGGGGGAGATGAGGGAAAGGTCTCAGAGACCAGCTCAGATAATATACTTACGAAGCCATCTCTGGAATTCTTACATTGGTACCTATGACACTATCGAATTCATTGGAAAGAGTTTATCGCGAAGTTAAATGTCAGCAGCTGCAAGCCTTTAAATGGAACATACTTCAGCTCCTGGGCAATGGCAGCGATCTGTTCCACCCTGTCCTGGTGAGCAGCCAAATCGCTCTCAAAAGCTTCATGTTTCCTTAACATGGCACGGACTTCTGTCAGAGAAGCAGATTCATAATCCTTCTGAAGTAAGACCTGCTCTTTGCCTGAAAGAGGAAATCAAAATATTCGTCATTTTTTACTAATTTATTGGTCAGAACAATCACAAATGTAGCCAGCTTTTTAAACTGAGGCATGGTGAAAGTCACATGTATGAGATGAAGTCCCACCCCCACTGAAATCAGTAGCAAATTGTCAGCACAACAGTGTTAATTAAAAACATATTTTTAAAGATCTCTCAGTAATTCCTTGATTTTTGCATGGGCTGTTTATGCTGGTTTAAAACAGTGAGTATTAAAATATTAATATTACAATATGCTGGTTTAAAATAGTGAGTATTACATTGCTTGAGAAACTGACATAAAAATGGTATATTGGCAAAGATTGAGGCTCTAAACTACTGTGATAAGTCTTTTGTAGAGTAGACTTAGGAAACAAGAAATCACACTGCTGTGCTCAGCTTCACTCTTACTAATGATCTGTTTGTCTTTTTCATGTTCTATCTTCAATTCATTATTCATTTCAGTACTTCCAAAAAAAAAAATTTAAAAAAAAATTGGGGATGTGTGGCTGCCTTTTGTATCAAACACTGAAATTTAAGTGAAAAAATGCCAACCTGTTTACAAAAGGTTAGAGAAGCAAAGAAAAAATCAGAAACTGAAATACTACTCCTCAGTAGCTCCTACGTTGGACAAGTGAGTCTATACTGCCAGCCCCCCCACTGCAGCTCACCACATAGCATTACACAGCTCTGTGAAGTCTAGAGCCAGGAGGGACTATTGTTTCGCTTGTTATGTTCCAGCTGATGTGAAGTTTTTCCTGCGTAACAGCCATAACACGTCACCATGAGTAGTTTATGCCCAGAAAATAGGCTCTCAGGGCTGATAAACACTGTCGTTTCCCTCCTAGTATCTGCTTGCCAGCCATTTACAGCCTTGTACGCTTCCAGCAACTGTGTTATGGGATGNCACGTCACCATGAGTAGTTTATGCCCAGAAAATAGGCTCTCAGGGCTGATAAACACTGTCGTTTCCCTCCTAGTATCTGCTTGCCAGCCATTTACAGCCTTGTACGCTTCCAGAAACTGTGTTATGGGATGGACTCTGGTTTGCTTTCACAGTGTGAAAAGATTCTCGCGGAAAAAAGCAAGAAACATGGCAGAAGCAGGAAGACTGTTGTCAGGGCAAACAATAGGATGATGGAGCAGATCTACATTTCGTGATGCCCACCAAAACTGTACGCCACTGTATGGTCCTATAGCTGTTACAACTACACGTAAGGTTAGGATACCATTAAAAAACAGAACTATAAATGGAGCGTAATCCAGGGTATGAAGCAAAGCAGAAATGAGTCCATTATCATGTAGTTTATGTGGACTATTCAAAACATCATGACGGCCAAATGATAATCAACTCAGAATAACTCTGTTGATAATTTCATACTAAACAGGTATCACCGCATTCATGGTTGGATTGCTGGTGTACAAATACATAGGAATACATTAGCCATGATGGCTTCTATTCAAATGCTGAATATTCCCATTAAGTTTGACTCACTACCTCAAGAGTATGATTTTTACAATGGCATTTCATTAGCAACATGCCTACAATCTAGGATCATTACTATAGTCAACAAAACCTGCGATATTATCTGTTACTATTTCAGGTTTCTAAAACTTCCAAACTACTTCCGAGTGAATTTCTGACTGACAAATATTCAGCACTGACAGTTCAACCTTGAACATTAAAAATGTTAAAAGCTATCTGTGCTCACCATATGCCCACTGTTCATGAGTGGAAGCCTTCTGCCTGAATTTCTCAGCCAAGTGTTCAAGTCTTTCCAGTCTTCGTATTTCGTTCAGCAGCCACTCTTCATATCCTTTCTCAGCTTGTTCAAGTCTCTGCCAAGCACCGGCAATATCCTGTGAAGAGAATACATGGGCGAGAGGGGATGAAACTATAATCTCTTTTTATCTAAATTTGCAGATTTCTGATTCATTCACAATTTTGTTCCAAAAAGACAAGATTTAATGTCCAGACTTTGTAAAACCACAGAATCACAGAAAGTGTTGTCAGGCAGCTCGGGAAGTCTTGTAGACCAGACATCTGCTTCTAATAGCGTGTCCTATTCAGGTGGGTTCATGAAAGCAACTCCTATACAAATGGCTTCCAAGCATAGCTTGGAAGTGTCTTCATGATAGATTGCTTTTACCTCCCATTTTACAATGTACGTGTTCTTTTATGACATACCTATCTGTTACCAAAATAAAAGTGCTTTGCTCTCAGAAGTTGGCAATAGCAAAATAGTTAGTATCAAGCAGATTTGGCGCATATTTTATCTGGAATACAAATTAATTTCACTTTCTGTAGTGCACAAAGTTTTGTGAGCTTCCTCAGAAACTCAGAGGCAAAAGTAGGAAACTGAAGTAACAAGGGCCCTTATTTTCTGTGTATGGGGAGTGATCAATGGTCGTTTTCAGACAGTACAATCTGTTTATCAAGTCTGAGCAACAAAAACACAATGATAGAATGGAGTACTGAAACAGGTTTGCTATATTCCACAGGAAATGTTGTGACACATAGTCAACTCACAATACTTATCAGCAGATGAGAATTCTTGGTACTGACTATTCTTATCTTCACAGACATAAGAAAAAACAAAATTTAATTTTAAAAGGCAGAAAAAAGCAGAAGCATATATTGAGCAATGTTTGTTTCTGTAAGTCTGATGACCAAAATGTCAGTGAAGCCACTGTGAGTTTTGCTCAAATAAACAATATTTGGCCTCATTGATAGAGAAGCATTGATAACACTCCCAAAGGAAGCTTTGTGTTGTCTCATGTCTCAAGACAACTTGCTCTTGGGGAAAGCCTTCAAAGAGGCAGGAGCATGTTTAAGAGAAAGCAAGATTCTACAATGAAAGGGAATGTGTAAAAAGAGTGGTTTGATATTAATAAAGTGCAACAAACTGAAGTTTCTGAGGATGACTTAAAATGACGTTTCAATGCTTCATGTTGAAATTTTTGTGAGAACACTGATAAAAAAGGAGAATGGAGCATTGATGCCTCCTTTACTTACTGAAACCATTTTTCCCTCTGATGGCATGAAAGCTGGCCGGTTGCTGATTCTCAGTTTTGTCTGTAGGGTGTTGAAATTGATCTCCAGCTGACATTTCTCTTGGACTTTGGGAGGTTTGTGTTTGCGGCGGTAGTCCCGGAAATCCTCTAATTTCTTCTGCATAGCCTGCATTGTTTTTTCTGGGGTCCTGTTCTCCAGCCAAGGAATTGTCCGGCGAATCCATTCTAAAAGCTTTCAAACAAACACAAACAATTGAAATAAAGGCAATGGAGAAGCAACCAAAAAAAGATCATACTGAATGCACAAATCCTACTCAAGTTTGCTCCATTTTAATATTATTGAATTCAGTTGTTATCAGTGGCTTAATGGCAAGTAAGCACACAAAGCTGAACAATACTTTAACTTGCCCGGATTTTCTGGGTGTGTCTAGAAATACCATGATTTTCAGAAAGATGAACACACATGTAAGGTGTCTAGCTACTTACTGAAAACATGAGTTAGCCAAACTCACTTGCCACTTTCAAAACTATTGGTCTTGATGTCTCAGGGTGTCATAGTTCTGAGATCAGGACAGACACCAGCCAAGTAGCTCAGGTCACATTAAATTGTTCAGTCAGAAGTCTGTTAGTGCCAACTCCTGTCTTTGTGTCTACAATCTCAGTATGTTTTTGCAGGTTATGCATGAAAAACAAGGGAGCTCTCACTTGTGCCCTACACATCCGTAATCTGGGCTCAACAAATTTGCCATTTACCAAGAAAGGACAGGAAGAGCAGAATGTGTTCCCTTCTTCATTAATTTGCTGCCTGTGTTCACAGGTGCATTATGAACACCCTGACAGACACTGTCCAGGCATGCTTTGCAGTACACAAAGCCGACGGGCTTGCTTGGGAGTGGCGGGATCCAGTATGTTCCACATGTAGTCAAGGATGGCTGTCTTTATTGATTAGAGAGACAGCAAGCTTCGTCTTGGGGCACACTGATAACAGTCCTCAAAACACCCTTTCTGGCACGTTAATGAGACTGAGTGACTTGCTGGAGGTCACACTGGAAGTCTTTTGCAAAGGAGTCACCTGAATCTTGACATCTTGGGCAACTGAGCTTTGTACCCTACCACTGTGAGAGTTACCCTCATAGTGTCTTCACTTTGCTGTCTTGCAGAGAGTGCATGAATCTCAGCTTCCAGTATTTCATGAACGTAATTATCACCACGTTACAGATATAGTTGTCTTTACCTCACTTGCTAGTCTCTCATACTCTTCCATCAACCTCTCATTTTCCTGATTCACAGCAAGCACCTTACAGATCCGGTTAGCTGCAGTCTCAGCCTGTAAAACACAGCAAAAAACCACAGCTTGTAAAACATAGGACATATTTGTAAACACATTCTGAGAAAGGTACAGGCGTGGAGAAAGAGAATGTGGCTGCTGCAAATAAAAATCACGTTGTTTTATAGTTGTTGATTTGTGCTTCTAGGTTACTTAGATATATATTTACCCTTACTCCGTAGTCACATATTCCAGTGGCCTGAACAAGGCACAGATCAGCACGGAAGTCACCTTGTTGTACATGAAGCGTTATTATACAAGGAAGAATGTCACACTGCCATTATAGTTGTCTATTAGACCTTTTATTTTCAGAGATGACTTAGGCCATTCTTACAGTTATCCTATTAGGTTATTTTTTAAAAATCACACCAAAAAGTATTAGATTTGTTAGCCACGCTGGAAGAACACCACATGCAATTCAGGAGTCCCAGACCACCCCATATCTGCACATCATATGTACATATACCCTCGAGAACATATGCAGCTCAACCACTGACAGCAAATCTTTTCATGCCTCCTGCCAAATTTATTCCTGAACACACTGTGTAGCTCTGCCATAATAAAAATTTACATTAGTAGTTCAACATCACAGAGCTATACTTTCATACAAATGTGAGTCTGGAGTATATCTAATCGAATAAATATCTGTGTAGGCTCTTGTGTTACAGTGTATTTGGAATCCCCCTTTTGCATGAATAGCAAAACCCACACACCCAGAAGAAAAAGGGCACAACAGCATAGCTGTGCTGTGATAAGGTGTAGCGGCCTACCAGACAGGAATGGAAATTAAATCCTGAGGATGAAAGAAAAAAAAAATCAACTACTTTAAGGGTTCTTTACTATTTTTTTTTTTTTCACGTAAGTTGGGTTATGTCCATTTCTAGGCTAGAAATGTATGAAGCAGAACAGTGGGAAATGCCACCCTTGTGAGAAGCCCATCCCGTGTGACAGAACTGCTGCTGATGTTGTTGCCTTTTATACTAGTGCTTTCATCCACAAATAATTCCGTTGGCTTCAGTGGGAAACAGGCACAAATACTGTGTTGGAAGTCTTCTGTGCCTTTCTGCATCTTTCGGCATCTTTGAAAATCTAGCCCTAGATTACTATTCAGCATGTGTAGATCTAGAACAGTCTCAATCCCCAAAAGTCAAACACTCTTTTATGCAACAAATGCATAACATGATGATGTAGCAACAAACAACAACTCCATTTCACTGTATCTTCAAATAAGTTTTTCTGAAATAGTCTTTATAATCATCAAATAAAGAACCAAAATTAGATACAGGAACATCCATTGGAATTGAAGAAGTTCAACTTGCTACACAACATTTAACTAAAACAGGTTCAACTACTGGTTAAAAACAAGCATTAGTGCTCAAGTAATACTTGCAATTGTTAATTAAAACCACAAAGTACTAAATCACATTTTTTTAATAAACTAGTGGAAATGTGAAACAACCAATCAAAAACACGGCAACCTGAAAGGGCAGTTGATTAATACCTGCTCTGCTCCAGCAAAAGCATGGTAGAAGCAGGACACATATGTCATGATAGCTCTCTCATCAGGTTTGGGAGTGTTCACAATATCTACAAGAGTTGGGGGAGAAATTAAAACAGAACAAAGAAAAGAATCGAGGAGTAGAAAACAGGATGAATAAATAAAAGCACAACATAGTTCCATTCTGATTGTTTTCTTGTCCATAGCTCTGTACTCTAGAAACTCTACAAAGCTGTAATAAATTTAGTGTTAGATTGATGGGTGCTGATAGAATAAAACGTACACTAGAAATTCAACATAAGCTCTTAGAAAGAGGTGGAATTTTTTTTAATAAGCTTGATCCTGCAGTATTGTCACAGGGGGTGCGACGTTGATTTTACCAGGACTATCTGCTTAAGAACTGTCATGCATATGTCTGGTGACTTAGAATGTGGGGTTTTGTTGACTAAGATGCAGGAAAGAGAGACCCCATTTTGATCTGGGGAGATGTTCTCTGGAAGCTGCGTGTAGACTAGTTATAACCTTAGCATTATATATCGGTATTCTTTATATTACTAATACCTGAAGTACGTCCAAATCTGAACTACCTTGCTTGTTAAAATTTTCCTTCTTTTCATTAAGACATGATTCCAGAGCTCTTCTGAGATATCTCCATATGTTTCTGTGTCTGTTTTGCATAGTAGCAACGTTTTATGTTGCCGTTTGTACTTACCATTAAGCATTTAACATTTTTTAAAACAATCCTGAAAACCTAAGCCTAAGAGAAGGGTTTATTTTCTGAGCATCTGTTAGGCTGATTTTGACATCTGTAGCAGGAATAATATCCAGCAGGGAGGAAAAAAATGGCATTCTGCAATTTAAATTGTTTCGTCGCTGTGAGCTTATTTCCATCTTGCATTTTTAAAGGTGCTTTAAATGAATGCACACAAGTTCAATTCAAGAGAACAATGTCCTCTATCTCATTCAGTAACCAGCTGTCAAAAACCTACTGGATATTATTAGTAAATATACAGAGAGACGAGACAGGAAGGTTTGTTTCTATGAAACAAATGGATAGGCTACTGCTGGCTCTACCGAGACAGTGGCTCACAGAGAAAGTCAGGCAACAGGAAAGGAGCTCAGGTCTAAGACGCTGTCCTTATAACTAGTGAGGAAGAGATCAGAAGAGGAAAAATTGCTGAAAGAAACAAGACAGAAGGTGAAGGATGAGATCTGATCCATCTTCTACAATCTCACCTTCTGAGCACCAGCAAATGCATGGTAGTAACAGGAAACATAAGTCATAATGGCTCTTTCATCAGGTCTGGCAGTGCTTACTACATCTGTGTAAAGAGAAGAGGGTTAACTGCTCAGAAATTCTAACAAGGTACTTCCATCAGATTACGCTGATGATGCCACCACAGTGCTGTAAGGATTCAAAATAAATACACGATTATTCAGGTTGCATCTGTTTAACGATATCAGTGCAAAGCTACCTGAGCTTTAGGCATCAATAAATGGAAAAGATTAACTGTCCCTGAAATGGCAAAACCTCTGAAAGCTAGGACTGTGCAGAAGGGTATTGCTACCTTCTGGTTTGTGGAAACTTCCAAGAAGATGTCATGGTTGGCAGATCTACTAGGTTCAGCTTCACTGTCTCTCCAAAGCAACTTCATCTAAATCCCTAGAATTATTCCAGGGTTAAACACAGCCACTGACAGTCAGAAAACAGGAGTGAGTACAGTGTATATTAGCACAGTGACTGACGGGGTATTGACATATATTGGAAACCTGTAGAACTCTTGCAGTCCAGAAGCACATTTTGTGCTAAGAAAAGCTTTAGGAATAACAGTTTTGCAATCCCTGCGCCAGCCTGTCTTTTAGTTAATAGCATAAATCACAGAAGAGATTGGCTTGGCTGGCTGATAGCTTTGTCCCTATTATGGCAGGAAAGAGTAAAAGTATAGAAAGGGTGCAATCAAGGTATGGGGACATTGTTAAAAATTGACCTTTTCAATACTTAACAGAGAAAGGCAGTAAAAGTGTTTACGCCGATTATGGCCAAGTGATGAATGATGCTAGTGCAAGCTGCATGGATCGCTGCCAATGTAAGTGGGAACATACTGGTATGGAAAGACCCATGAATGAGGTGACAATTTCTAATATTTACAGTGAGATTTCTAAGTTCAGGACCAACGTATTTACTGATTTTGCATCTTCTTCACATAGTTGTGAACAAAACTTTGCAAAGTTTCCACTGAGAACACAGTGGAAAAGAGTAAAAAGTGATGATGAATACTTAGAGGGTGTTAGCAGAAATATGATTTCATTTCCCCCTCCCCTGCCAAGAAGAAGAATAGTAAGAAAAGGGCTAGAATGTGCAGAAATTCTGGTGAAGAAAGGAAAAGGTTTCGTACATTGTACATGAAGAGAAAAAATGAGGAAAGAAGAATGATAGTAGGTGTTCAATGGTAAGGAGGCAGCACTTCTGTTTATTCCTTGCACAGTATTTCAAAGTAAAATAATTAAGTGGAGCTTGAAAGAGGAATTGCAATTCAAAAAATGAAAACAATTAGTTTTGAAGCATGAAAGCGAAACCAAGAAACCCCTTCAATTAAGAAGTTACAACTTGGATTTTCCAAGTCATCCTGTATTGGCCTAACTTTTCTACCAAAGTCTTCAAGGGGAGCAGACAAGGTGAGTTTGAGTGCTCTGCATAATTCCCATGTTATCACTGGTCTACTGACAAGCCACCAGAGTGGAGTCTACATAGGAAATAATGCTTTGAACTAGCATAGGGAAACTCCAGTATTTTAGCATCATTTTTTGCCTGGAGTGCAAAAGTTTGATTATCTTGAAGAAATTCAGGAAACTGTAATAAAAAGTTCCTTGTTACTTGTCAACAAACTCTAAAGATTACAGGAAAAACCAAACACGAAACTATTTGTTAAAACTACCACTGCAAAAGGTTTACAATTAAAATAAACAAAAAAAAAATGCTTCCCTCAACCTAGCTCTCTTTCATGGGAGGCATGTTGTCAGTATATGTTGAAAGTTCTGTACTTCTATTTCTATTTCTGGCCGCCTCACTTAAACATTTTAAAAAATGAATATGCCTTAAGCTGCTAACAGTTGTATTTCCCTTTGCTAGACTTAGATTTCAATTTTTAAAGGCAAGGATTATCTTTTGATCCTGCATTTCACCTCATTGATCGCAGCGGGGCTATGTGCTCAGGTTAGGGCCCAAAGTACTATAATAAATACAAACAACAACAAAAAATAAGGAATTAAGCAAAAAGTGAATGAAATTATCCAATACATGGCAAACAAGAAGGAAAACATTGTTTGAAAACAAAGCAGGTTGCTCCATTATGATTCACGTGGAAGGAATGTTGAAAGTTTGCTAGATACAAAACAAAATAAGTTTTACTATCTCCTGCTTGCGATTAACACAAGCTTCAGTTCGATGTAACACTCACCTTCTGCATCCAACATCTTAGGGATATCCAAATGCTTTTCAGCAATCTCCATGGCAAGGTTGATATTTCCTATGGGGTCATCCTGTGTTAAAGAAGAAAATACAACTAGTCAAAGGCAGAAGTTTTTCCTTGAAGCAAGACTACAGTAGGTACACTAAAACTTACTCTGTTTTTCCAAACTGTAAACTGGAGTCGCAACTATTGTTCTTCAAAAAGCAGAGTATAGATATATGAACNGCAGAAGTTTTTCCTTGAAGCAAGACTACAGTAGGTACACTAAAACTTACTCTGTTTTTCCAAACTGTAAACTGGAGTCGCAACTATTGTTCTTCAAAAAGCAGAGTATAGGTATATGAACTTTTGGTCTATCTACTGCTATACTTTCAAAAGAAAACTGTAATAAGCTATTACGTACCACTAGGACTCTGCTGCAAATATATTCTTGAGGGGAACATAGGTAACGAATGCAGTGTACACTCATAATTCTAAGCTAATTCTGAATGAAGTGCAGCAGTAATACATACAGTCAAGGCCACTGGTCCAGTAGGCTATACTAGACTGTTCATCACAAAGTTAGTCCTGCATGTTTTTACACCTACTACACATTATATTACAGTAACCTGTGTTCTCTGTTGGTCAGGTACATGCATGAGAAGAAGCAAGAACAGACAGAGCAGTTCTCCAGACAGAGCAAAACTTCCCAGTTTTGGCTTGGACAGACAAATCTGTAACGCCTCTATAAACTGAATTTTAGAGCTGTCGAAATTCAACAAATTCCTCTGGTTCTGAGATTTTGATTCTGGTTTTTGAAGGAAAGAAAAACGAAGCAGTGAGCACAGTTCAAATGAACAGCACACGTTTCATGTCTTGCACTACAGAAAGCAAACTCTGACAGCAGAAAAGCGTGTCAGGTTAGGGCTGCTCCTAAGGCAGCCTTGTGAAATGGCAGTTCATGCCATTAACGCTGTTACTATTTTCACGTATTCACAAACTGCTAAATGATTGTAGCCACTCTGAACAATGCAATGTCTACAGAGAGAGGTTGGGAAAACAGGACACAGGAGAGCAAAGTCAGAGATTCTGGAGGGCACTGATAAAATGTTAACAGGTTTTCTGCAGGGAATTTCCGGGACCTCCATTTGAATACAAACACTTCCTATAAAGGGATCTAGTCTCAAGCATGCTTCTTTTGTTACTTTGAACTGAACTTAGTAAGATTACTTCCTATGGAATCACAGCAATTTTAAGTTTCACAGAAGTCTGTTCCACATGCACTCACATATGTCAGGTATCATGAGCAGCAATGCCCACGACACGTCTTTCTATAAACATATCATACTAGATAGCCTCTCCTTTAAAAGCTGCATGTTCAATAAAATGTGTTATGAAGAAGAATTTACATTTTGAAACCTAACAATTTGGGTATAATAGAACACAAAGTCTCTAATCATAAGCTCTCATTCTATCATCATTTAGCAGTTTTGTGCATCATTGACATTAGGAGGAACTTAAAATGTGGACAACAATTAAAACCCATGAACTTGTTTTTGCTGTTACACAAGACATCATGTGTGATACAACACTTACTAAACGTGTATACAAAAACTCTTACTGAAATTAAATGGGATGAAAACACGCTCAATCTAAGTGAGACGTATTGACCAGGTTAAAACAATTTGCTTATGGATGAGTCATGAGCACCTCCTATTTACATGCTTGGTACTAAGTCCATGAGTGAATAGTGCTCAACTGGTAAGGGTTTTGTTTAAAATCACAGCAACTTCTGAATAATTGGAGGAGATCTCCATGACCCATTCTTTTCAACAAAACTACAAGCCATAGTAACTAAAAATCTCTGCTACAGCTAGAGAAATACCTCATCGAACATGTCACAGTCAAGATCAGGCGTGTATCTATGGGCAAGGGTGCTGAAAGCGAGACCACCTTTTCAGCTACAAGTTCACACGAAACATATTGGTGAGAAAAGACAGCATGCAGGAGATAAGAAACCAAGAAACCAGACACCAAGACAGCTGTTAATGTAACCAAAATGAGCAGTCAATCAAACGCAGCCAGGTCAGAAAAGCAAGATCTATTTTAGGAATTTTCTGCATGTGCTATACGTGCCACAGCTCAGCCTCAGTCTGAAACCTGACCTGGTTTTATTTTGGAAACCTCTAAGAGAGAAATAGTAATGCTGAAGCAGATCTGCTTATGTTCTATTCCCTTTTCTTAGCACTCATATATAGGATGGTTCTACCGTGAAGTTTTTTAGTACTGTGTACTACTTTTCAAAGCACAAACTCAAAGTACTTTCTGTTTGTGCCATGCTTGAGCACATGTACACAGAGAGAGGTAGCTTAGTGATTTCACGAATCTGTTTATCCATAGGAAAAGTTGTATACAGAATTAGAGGACAAGCTGGTGTTGAAGGCTAATGTTTTGTCCTTTGGTTCAGATCTGCAGTTGTCTTAACAGCTGCCTAAATTAAAACCTTATGTGTTTAGGAGTAAGTTCATCTAATTTTCATCAGTGCACACCTTGGGGACCTCAGCATAAATTATATATATATATATATTCTATATATATAGAATATATATATTCTCTCTATATATTATATATATATATAATAAAAATAAAATAAAAATAAAAATATATAAATAAATTATATATAAATAAATTATATATAATATATAAATATATATTTTATATAATATATTAATATATAATTTATAATAATTTTAATATTTTGGCAAAAAACGCCATACCTCCATGACTGCCTCCCTGCTGTTGGTTTGTGGGACGTGCAGTGCTGGTGTGAGACATGTCTGCTTTGCTAACTTCAGATTTTTCACGTGCTGTACACCCACCAAGGGGGCTGATGGTTTCAATATGAGAGGCTGCATGTTTTTATCTCTATGGCAGTGGTTGGTTTGTATAAACATGGTGGTTTAGCCGGGCAGAATGTGGCCTAGTCAGCAACTTTCATCATGTGACACTTGACCTCTTAACTCATTTGGTCTCTGTGTAGGGCAAGTGGGGTGTAACTGCAGCAGAAGATGAAGAAGAGAGCAAGAGGATGAAAGAATTTCAAGACTCAATACCCAAAATGTGCTCACAGCTGCGAATACTCNCATAGGCTTTCTGATAACAGTTGATTCCACTAGTAAAATCAATTTGTATTGGAAGGGCATGAAACGGAAAATATAGCCTATTATTTACCAGCCTCTCTCATCAATGAAAAGCCGCACCCAACGAATTAAAACTATGATTAAGTTTTCTGTTTTATTGGTGTTTACTTGAGACCTCAAGATGTACATTCATTCCAGAGAGCAGAAAATTATATGTATGTCTTGAGAACTAACGTGAAACAACAACATTCCACTTTCTTTCTAGGTTTTATTCTTCAGTAATGATACTCAGAAATTCTGACATTATTACTTGTCCCTCATTCCTCCCTCTCAAACTAAAGTGGCTGCTATCCTTTATAAAACATGCATTTTGCCATGACTAGCACACTGTAATAAAGTAGTTTTGTAATCCCTGTGAGGTACTACCTAAGGAAGTTAGGATATCGGTTTTGTTTCCACTTGCCTGGAAGTATAGGGAGAAGTACCATCTAAGAATTGGTGATTATTTTCTATGTAAGACTAGTAACTTCTTGCATACTCCTGATTACCAAGGATAGTGATTGTGCTAAGGAATCTTAGGATTAATCATCATCTCATTGTTTACTGCTCTGCAGTTACACAAGATACAGAACAGGACGGACTGTACAAAACTATCAGTGGTAAAAAGAGAATTCCAGTGTATTTGACTTAACATCCATATTGGGCAACATAGAAGACTTCATCAACTGCCTGGCAGCTGAGGATCAGATTATTTGCAATTAAACGCTGAAGTCATTGTAATGGGAAGGAAAGACGGGCACAGGCCAGTCATGAGGTCCTTTCCTCCATGTCACTGGTTTTTTTGAAGGGAGCTTAGAAAGCCAGTCAGAATTAGTATGCACTCCTCAGCTTGTCTTTTAGAAAACATGCTAAGCAAACCAGAAGGGAGCCAAATCACTGCAGGACAGCATGCTGTACCACTCAGACTGATGACCTTATTTAGCTTGGAGTAGTCAATAAGATCAGGTCGGTGTCTGTGGATAAGTGCACATAATCCAAGGCCATCTTTCCAGCTTTACAACAAAAAAATAGAATGGAAAAAATGAGTTAATAAAGTCATGGCATTTTACAGTTTGATCCTTGCTCAAGGCTTAAAATCAAGCAGGAACTCTCCTGTCAAATCCTGACACTTGTGTTCTGTCAACAATCAACCCTCTGAGCTTTTCTGTTACTGTACACTTTTTCCTGTAGTACATATCTTATTCTTCAGTCCATACACACTTAAGGACTTCATGATACTTTCTAGGCAGAGTACGTTATGTGCAACAGATTTCAATTGCTTCATTTGTGCTGTGTTCCAGGATAGCTCAGAGTACACATTCATCAGTAAAGTGCATAATCTCCCTTTACACTTACAGTATGTTTGAAAAAAAATAAAAATAAAAGGAGAGCAAACCTGCAATTACTTGCATTTGCTGAAGCAATTGGCTTTTTCTGTGTCGGTTATTTCAGACAATTTTAATGGCACAACCATGTTGTGTTCATAGAAGAAGTCATAAATCAACTTAGTTTATTTAAAACACTTCATACATACGACAGCTTTGATCTGAGCGCTTACGCTTTAGTGTGACTTCAGGCCCACCACCTTTCATGGCGAGAACAGGCAACGAATGGAGCTACAAATGAAGTCTATTTGGAAAGATTACAGGAGGTTCTTTTCAGCCAGAAGCAATTATTCTGAAAGGTACTTTATGTAAACAATTTATGCAATCACTGCGACTGTGGCTTTGAGGTCTTATCCCGTGCAATAATTGTGTGATACTAAACATGTTAAGACTGTTAGAATCCCTGTCATGTAGCTGTCTGGGTAGCTCCTTCAAATAACAGTATCATCTCCAATAAAAATGTAATGCAATTAAGCAGAATATACATACATCGCATAATATAAAATCATCCAGAAGGTAAAACTGAACCAAAATGAGCACCAAACTAACAAAAAGCTTTTTTTCCAAAAGGTATAAACTGAAACGGTCTGGACAGCCCATTGTAAAGTAGTTCTGTAAGAGCCGATCAACCCAAACGTTAATCAAGGTACTTTCATTCAAGATGTTTTCCCCATACCATGTATCAGACCAGTATATGTATGTATGCGCACTAAGATTCTGATACTGTAATTTATCCTGCACCCATACAAAGCTCTACTGAAATATACCTCTATATATTCAAGGAAAATAACCCGTAACAAACTTCAGATCTTTTAAAGGCAATACGGGGACTGTAACTCAAATTTTTTTACCTGTGGATGCATGTGTGAACTGTATGTTCTCTATTACTACACATGCTTTAGGTGCTGCACATTTAAGAATGAATTCAAACACCACCAAAACACTGTAAAACAGAGCTCTTGTTGTAAGTACTAGAAAGGTTTCAGGGAAGGCAAGGTCACATGGCTAAAGAGTGCAAATGGCAACTCGTGTAGTTTAATGAGATGGGCCACTGGCAGAGCTGGGATGGGCCACTGGGACTAGCCCAGTGAAATCCCTAAGGCAGGCAGCCCTGGAACTCCCTTTCTAGCCCTTAACGAAAACACAGTACCACAAGCCTGCAGCTTAACTAACTTTTCCAACTTAGGTAATGATCTTGACTCTGAAAACAAAACGTGTTTGAAGTGCTGCTGTTGTGTACTGAGTGCATTGTTGGCTCCTTACTTACAGTTACATTATAAAATAATAAAGACTGATTCATCGTATGAATAGACATTGGTATTTTTGCCAAGAACAGTCTATACCTACAGTGGTTCTCCTTTGAAAGCAGTCATTTGCCAAGTCACTATGCTGCAGCACTTGGATATTCCCATATACCAAGGACCTCTAATAATGTAATATGGTCATTCTGTATGTAGTAGGGATTTTTTTATTTTAAATAGTAACTATGGAAGCCATGGTAAATAATGCCAAAGGCTAACCAAAATAACACTCTGAAGATAGGAGCACGAGAATTTGAAAAAAGTCTAGTTAACAGTGAAGAAAGAAATTCTCATGTCAAATATATACCTACACAACCTACAACCTTTCGTATACCTACAAAAATTTGACCTAAAATATTTTGGACTGCTTCTACCCCTTGAAATAATGGAAGTTTACCTAAGATGGAAGTTCTGAATGTTCACGTTTCTGTAAGGAGCAGTTTTTCTTTGACACCACAGCAGCAGCCCTTCTTTGGCAGAGGTCTCTGTAAAAGACATCAGGGAGTAATAAAAGGAAAAATGTAAAAAGTGCTTAAGTAATTATTTTCTTGTCATCTTAAATGTGGTCAGCACACCTGAAGCTGCTTGGCATAAGCCAACATTTAATCCTAAAAGTTACCATACAAATGGACTAATGGGGCTCCATTAGGACACAGAGGTCAGCTCAACAGGAACAACTCAGACTCGAGTCTCAGCCTGCACAATAATTCTGGTATATTAGAAGTTTAAGAAATTATATTAGTTGGACAGCAGAATGTATGCTTGGAGAAAAATACCCAATACAAATATAATAGAACTAGACATAAAAGATTGTGTTGGTGCCTACGTGAAATATGCTTTTAGTCTCAGTCCATTTGCTTACAGGGAGGTGTAAGTGCTGAATAAATACCTTCATTTTCTGAACCCTATGGGCATCTGAACGCAGAAGTAAAGGACGGAAAAGATCCATTAGGTCCACATTTAATGTCGCACAAATTATGGGCAGGACAGCATGCGGAGCTTGAACTGGCTCTACTTTTGTTGAAAATGGGGATTAGTTTCTAGAATCCTAGACTTTCCACAGCATAGTCTTGATTTAAAGAGTATTGTAACAACAACATGCTTTTTGGAGCCAGTTACAAAGGGAAAGTTAACAAGAAAAAATCTGAAGCAGTGAGGAAAATAAGAAGTGATAGAAAGAAAAGGCATATAATCAGATAATATTCACAAAGAATGTGAGCAATGGACAGGACTAAAAAAGTATGTTGGAAACAGGACCACTATACAGGGTACAGCATAGTTTCAGGCTACCGAAGCTCAGAAACACCGGCATGTTTCTATCTCTGTAACTGAGAGACATGCCCAGAACTTATGCATTTAGAAAGCTAGCTTGAGGTCTCTGTTAGCATAAGAAGAGTAATTACTTTTGCCCTCCAGAAGCTGATTTTGTCACCAGGTAGGGAACTTGCAGTATCATTTTCTGTGAAAAAAATATTTCTTTTTTAAAACACTCATCTCACTTGCGCACAATTTGTACAAAAATGTCTTTAAACAAATTTCCTAATTATTTAACATATTGCATTGCTATTACCTTCCACTGAAATATCCTGAATAGCAAAGCGAAGGATGATAGTCCAGATCATACCCAGTGTCATTTTCACATTGCCGTCAACAATTTCTAAAGTGAAAAAAGAGACAGTAGTAGTATTTAGAATGCGTTTTTTGGTTTCTCTTGTTCTAATAATCTATTTCTAGAAATAATATATTGTATCTCATACATTTGTTATATTTCTACCATAATTCTTTATCTACACAGAGTCATCTGGTTTCATTTATCAACGAACTCATGCTTGTGCTATCCTGGCAGTACAACTGAAGATTACTGAGGTTAAGGTCACTTCAGCTCTTCCATGCTAAAAGGCTTCTCTCTAGGTAGTCATAACGGTCTCAAATCTTTACCTTTTAGGCTGACTTTTTTAAAGAGAGTCTGAGGAGAAATACTTATTTAAAGTTTGAACAATATCAGCCTTACTGTTTTCAGTACAAAGGAACTGAAAGAAAAGATGGGTTTACCCCAAATTTTAAGAAACTACAGGACATTAACGTATTATTTTTTAGTAAAATGGTACTCAGAAATTCCCCTATAGTATTTAGACACTTTCAAGAATTTTACCTATAATGCCAGCACAGACTAGATATGAAGAAGAGCTCAAGAGACACAGCACCTCCTGAGACTAAGCTGCACAGCTTCCTGCCAAGCAGTTCAGAAACATGGCCACAAGGCTGTGACGTCTTACAGCTCTGATGCCTGTGCACATTTGTGTATCTTGAATATAAAATGAGATTTTTTTACCTCTGGGGTTTCAATTTATTTCAAGTCTCCTTGAGTCTACCTACAACATAGAGCACTAGAAAGGTGCTTTCTCCAATCCTTCTCGCACGTACATGGGAGCGCATTCCACAAGCCAAGTTAGAATCCAGTGCTCTTGCATTGTAATTCGAACACTGATACCACTTAAATGTCTTAACACCAAAAAACGTACTGCCAGGCCACTCTAGTGTGCTGATAATGTTAAATCAATCTGAAAAGTACAGCGAGAGACTCAGAACATAGTGAGACTATAAGGAGGGTCCAGGGCTGGAAGGGGAGGAGGTGGGACAATGAGAGAGGGGCACTGCAGACTGCCACACCAACAGAGAAGAGCTGAGGGGAAGGCAGCAGCTGCTCCCCTACTTGAAAGTCACCTCCAGCCTTCCTCAAGAAGTGGAGCAGCTGTGGCTGCCTGGGGGCCCGTAGCGTTCTGCCGAAGGAGCAGGAGGAACTTGGAGTCGGAGGAATCTCCTCAATTTAACATCAAATGCCAATAGAGGTGCCAGCAGAAAATGCAGTCGCTGTGCTACTTGAAAGTTGCCTGAATCCAGGGGCAAATTTTACAGAACAAAGCAGCTGCTAGGTCCGAGACTTCAGATACACATAAAATTGCAGTAATATGTGACACACGCTGTGATTTGAACTTAGGGAATTAACAAATGTGGTAGGAGATATGTCACCCATTACTAGTCTACACGTACTTTGCTAGTGTGATAATCCAGAATTCTTACCTCACTTTGCCTGCCTTCTATGCATTATTACTATCTTACTGGCTCTGAAAGACCTCAAGTCTCTTCAGATCTCAAAATTAAATTCTTTCAGCCAAAAAAGACCACATGGCATTTAGGGCACGTAGCTACTTCCCTCTCCTCCCTCCACCTCAGTCAAGTATTTCATTGTATTTTGATCAGATGTCTGATATGTATATACAGTAAAGAAGAATGTCTTCAAATGTAAAATAAATGAATATAAATTCTCAGAAGGCATTGCTGATTGTCAGGCAATCAATTCATGGATTTTCACAATCACTGCATCGTTTTGATTTACATATCCGTATGTACACACGGACAGAATGAAAAAGCAAGAGAGGGGATTTTCTATGTTGTGCCTCAGAAGAATTTTCAAGCAATTTGCCAGCTTTGGTTTCTCATTATCTACTGCTAGCATAAAACACAAAAAAGACATGTATAAAAGACAAGGGAAAATATCTAAACAGAAGGAAAACAACGTTGCTAAATATTGAAAAGTAGCAGTGATGAAAAAATACTGATTCATTCCCATCATTTTCCTCTACAGGTCAAAAGGAGACTTCATTATTTTCTTCACGTTGCCTGTTTGCTCTGGGAGGAATATGGTTCCTACAGCTCACATGTGCAAAGCTACAGCTTTCTGGGGAAAAAGGTCTTGCTGACCTATGAGGACAGGAAAGGAGAGAAGGGAAAGGGAAACAATAAAAACTGCCTGGGGAAAATCTAAGCAAAGCAGTGTGGCAAGTTCTCTTTAGTTTTGGTTTTTTATTCTGCTCTGGCTTTATTTTTTTATTATTCTAACCTTCTCGTAGCAGATTCACAGATCATTTGGTCTTTAATGTTTCTCCCACTCCTCCGGAAAGCAATACAGAAGTGTTTCCTATTAACGGGATACTTATCTTTTGTGGTTCTCCATATCTCAGTTCATTTAATTCCAGATGCAACAGAGTTACAGCACTTTTTTAAAACTTAAGGGAAAACTTCTAACTCCTGGACTGTGAATGGCTCATAAGGACTACTTCCACAGCTTTTGCTTCAGTTTCTTGACTCTCTAGTCTCATTTTGTCACCAATGGAGAGAAAAACTCTTCCACAAGACAGATCACGGTAGCTAAAGTGGGCCTTCTGCTCAGCATCACAGTTAGAGGTAATCACCTCTCTCTTTCCACTCCACAGACAGCCCAAGGAAGTCAGCCTCAGAAAAGTAATGATGGCTTTAAAGAATATGCCTGGCCCATTAAAAATACTAAATTGAACTCTGTAATGATGTCCCACAGGAATCGCCATTTAATCTTTGTTCTGAAGCCCCATTTTAAATGCCAGTTGTTCCCCTTGGGCCTACATGCTCTTCACCACTCCGCATGTCAGATAATAAAACATGATCCTCCGCAGATTTAGATACAAAACTTCACGCTTTGGAAATTAAAAATTATTCCAAGCATCCATGTAACTCAGAGAATGTCAAAACAGATGGGTGCAAACAAGCCCATATGCCCCATGCTCACACACAGAGGCAGTGAGTTAAGGGGTTAAGGACTTTGATAACGGTACAAGCTTAAGGAGCCTGTGCTCTGCCTCCTTGCTGGCATTCATTCCATCTTCATACTATAATGACTGCCCAGTCAACAATGCTGAAAAATGCAAGAAAAGAAAAAAAATAAAAGAGGTGAAGTGTGTTTTAAAACAAGATCAGATTGCTGATCCACTCTCCAGCATAGCTACAGAAACAGTTGTCAGCCCAAATGATAGGGTAGGGCTGTGAAGTGTGGGAGCAAGTATGCAGGACAACGGGGCACAGGGACTCTTAAAACACCTACTGGTGCCAGAGGTCCCACGCTATGAAACTATACCCAGTCAGATGCGATACTGCACTGCTGCATCAGCATGGAACTGTGCCTTAGACAACAAATTTAGTAGAGGGAATGTGGTAAACTTAACAGGGCACTAAGCACGTCTGATACAGAGCTGGCTTTGTGGTCAGCCTGTTTAGAGTAGGAGTGGAAGGCACACAAATCTATGTGCTCCTGCCCACGTGGATGTAATCTAATGTGTGTTAGTAGCCATACCTGACATAGTGCAATGTCTTACAATGACAGGTTCCTCTCTGCACCTAAATTATGACAGTAGCAGCGAATTCTTCTCCTGTGCTTCCATCCAAGAATTTGAAACTTTTTTTTTTTACTGTTAATGAATGAGTTTTTGCTTCTAATCCCTCCGTTTTGCAGATTGAGAATTCCAGAAACAGGCAACAAAAGCCTGCAGCACAGCCAAGAACATCACCTTGATCTCCTGGTTTACTAACTATGGCCTGCTGTTACATGCAGGAAGAAATACTGAGCGCATGGACAGACATCACCTTGCAGCGACTGACTGCGAAGCTGGCAGAGGTTACTGCCTCTTGTTCCTGCCTCCCTCCCAGAGTGAATTACCTACTATCACAGAGCATCTAAGATCATGTCAGCTGCTGCCAAGGAGAACAGCAGGGTTAGTTTAAATGGTTTTAATGGCTGATCTGAGCTATCCTAGATGCTTCGCCTTCAGGTGATAGAGAAAATGCTCAAGCACTGCTCCCCAGTCTGAGCGCCCTGGCAGTAATGAGCAGCAACAAGCAGTGCAAAATGAGGGAGATGGGAGTGCAGAGGGCTGGCCTTTCAGGAGAAGATATGAGATGATGTGTCTCCGTTTAAATACTCCAGCCTTGCTTGAAGAATGTAGCTGTGAAAACAGTAGTACATTGTACAAACTGATCAAGAGAGAACGACCACTCTGTCCCACAAGATATCCCTTTTGCTACATTCTTGTTTTCAGTCAGGAAGCCTCAGAGTCCCAGCATGACATGACAGAAATTACCACTCATTTGCTCCACACACTATACTCTCAGTATTTCCGCATCAGCTATCAAACAGGCTTCTGTATTCTTAATTTTCATTTCTACACATAAATTGTCTCTTCAGTACCCTCTGCTGTCCATTCAACACCACGTCGCTCTCAGAATAACCTTAACTGCAGAGGTTTAGGGTAGTGGCAAATTTTTCCGTCCCACTTCATTAACTGAGCAAAGGGTCCGTCTGCCCCTGACCGCCTGTACAACTGATGGAGGGAGCCAGGCACCTCTGAAATGCAGTAGAGCTCTTCTGAGATCTGAAGTGCCTTTGGGAATTGCCTGTTTCTCCCCACAGATGATATATTCCCCCAAAAAGGCCTCTGTTATATTCCTAAAGATAGATGGTATGGATTTGGACTCAGATGGCCCACCCAGTTCAGTCTCAAATGAATAAAGGGTCAGTTCAAACAAATGCTCTGCTCAGAGAACACCCATTTCTTGGGATTTTGGAGTTCTAGATCTAGAAACCAAACATATTTGGTGAACGATACTTGAGGAACCAAGCGGGCTAGGTCAAACCGTTGTGGAATCAATGAATGCAGATAGATCTCTCCATTACTTCTACAGATGCCCCTATCCCACCTAATGAATCTTCCTGCTCCAGCCAAAGTTACAGTAAGCTCCCTGAGATCAAGGTTTGGAAGCCAGAATAAGGACATATATAAGCGTGAAGAAATCAGAAAACAGGAAGAGAAGGCTCACAAATTGATCTAAAAAGGCCTAGCAACATGAATAGACTATAGCTAGTGCTCCTCTACCACGATACTGACATTACAGCCAGAGTTTTGCTCTAAGGACGTGTTAGAGGCCGCCCCCAGAATGGACAGCACATCACTGAGACTATGGAATCAAGAGTAGTCAGATGTCATGCTAGCCACATCACTCCTTTGTACGGTAATTGCTATGCAAAGCATTATGCAAATGTCTCCATGGAGTAGCTTGTTCTAGACAGAACTCTGTCCTTTTTAAACAATTAATTGAATCTCATAGGAGGCACAGGTTCATTTGCAGCAAGAGCCTGCCTTCTTTTGTTCAAAGTTTACATCCATCAGCATTTAGCTAGCCCCACATGTTTTTATTTAACTAGCTAATCCACAGAACAATATAACAAAGTAATAACTTTAGTAAATAACATCCTGCCCCACTTTCTTCATATGTTCAGAGTCTCCCCAGCTGCTATAATTTCTTTTGATCACTCCTTTAACTCTACATCTGAATTTTAGAAACACAGCTGCCATCCACAGTCAGTCTCATAATAAAATGGGAGTAGGTCCCAGCCACCTGGTAGTGATGTCAGCCTTTGTCTAGTCTGAATAATATCTCCTACAGATAAAAAAAGATCGCAGATTGGATAAAGCACACCCTAGATTCCAACCTGATTTCTAAACCGGTTCCTTATTTTTAATAACATATAGGAAAAACGTAATGCTCTGAAAGAAGAAATCATTGTCTGAACACCCACTGAAATACAGACAATTCAATTTAACCTTGTGAATAAACTAATCTTAGAGCCCATGTATACCCCTATCCCTCTTCAGGTGTCCACAAATCTCCACCTCTCCTTCTTTCACAGATATAGGTCAGCGATCAATATTAAGGGATTTTGAGGCACCCATGTATAGAGAGCAGCCCGTGCAATTTGGCCAAGGGTCTCTGTCAGACTTCTTCGCAATGTGAATGCCTAAGTAAGGTGCATTGCCAAGCTCTGTCACATACCTTCTGCACCTATTGACACAAGTTTCACTCCTTTGCTGGCGATATAATCCAGAGCTTTGTTGACATTGGCAATTTTATGGAAGCGCATCTTCCCTCTGTCTGGTTTCGGTAGTCTTTCCCCTGCAGAATAACAAATTTAATGCGTTTATTGTTACATCACCTGGCTACAGACACCCAAGTGATTAGAACCCAAGACTGAATGTGTCCTGAACACTGTCTAAAAGTTAGCAGTTATTTCAGCAGGGTTTTTTTAGGAAAGCATGTCAAATGGCTTTGAACAAAACTTCGAAGAGGAAATTCAAACGTTGAGATATCTGACTTAGATCTTTCTGAAATAGCAGTAAAACCAAAGTAAAATTTTTCTGTTTGCCATAAACATCTGGAAGCTATGTGAGTGCTTCCCGCCAATCAACTTCTGGTTCATTGCTGCTGTCTGTGTTAAAGTAGCTGAATATTAAGAAAGCAGAATGTTCTCAGAGCTCATCACTCTTACCTGCCTGACTGTAAAGAGAGGCTGGATGCTATCCAGCAGATTAGCCATAGCATCCTTTCACATCTGACCAAGAGCAATGGCTTTTATCAATCTCATCTAGTACAGCAGAACAGCTGATTTCAGAACATAGGCTGGTGTGTTTGAATGAACCTGTCTTTTAAAATGATCACAAAGAAGAATAATTTCTGAAACTATGACTCGCCATTTCATGAAGAGTCATCATCTGCAGATCTTTTTTCCCTACTGAAATCTCAAAAAAAAAAAGGTAAACTGTCTTTTCCATGAAGACATCCTAAAAATCTTTTTGCTCTTTTTCACCTTTATTGTTTGTCTGTAACTTGAGCTATTCCCTTCTTATTGTGGGGCATTCTGAGAGTACCTTGGGGACTGCCCCTCTGAATAACATATAAAATAGGTGACATAGTGACTTAACACCAGTTAGTCAAGAGGAGTTCCTGGATGTTCCACTCTTCTGAATAAGGAGACCTTTTACTTGTGACTAAATATTGATCTAGTTTTACTTTAGGCCCTCGCTCTTGAAAGCATTGGTCCATCCAACAAAGTCATTAAAAGCAAAGCAAAACTTTTATACTGAAAGTCGAATAAAATGAATTTGTAACATAAGCGTAAATGCTTTTTTTAATTGTTAAAGGCTAAGACCAGGTCCTCAACATTTGTAGGTTGTCCGACAACACTGTGATGTCTGGAATACCCTGATACACTGTGATATCCTGGAACACAAGCACGAAACAGAAGATTTTGACGATAAGGAAAAAGCAGGGCTTTTTTTTCCCTCCCTTTTGTTTTACAGTGTGTTTCATCTCTCAGTTTTCAGTCTACTTAGAGCTTGTGTTCACCATTTTGAATTGTTAACAATTTTTGTTCGTTTAAGAGTGTTTCAGTGAGCATGCTGTAAATACATAGCAAACTTGATTTTAACCAACCTGAGATAACTTCCAAGAGGAGCATCAGTTTGAGGCCGTTTCTGAAGTCCTCCTCGATGTTCTCAATCTGCGTGCCCGCTTTCCTAAGGTGTGAATTGCACCAGGCTGTAAACGTCTGTAATAGTAATTAAAAAAAATACTTATCAACAAGGCATTTTCCAAAACAACTGCTAAGCCATCTGAGATTTTCACTACTGCCTTAGAAATCTGGATGTCCAACTCCCATTCATTTTATATATGTTGCCGAGTTCAAAATTCTTAGCCAGATGTTCCTGAAGATGCAAATAATTGCTTGATTAGAAGAAACATTGTGCTAGATTCTACAAATAAATGCGTCCCAAAAAAAGATCTTCACATCAAGGCAAAATTTGTCTCATTGTTATTACTACACTTAACATTTTATAAACACATAATGTTGGGATGTATCTGTTGCATATTCTTCCTGAAAAGAAAGACTGATATAGTATGAAGGAAGTTGTGTGACAGTAAAACGTAGGCAATACTAAGCACAGAAGCAAAAACTTCTACTACTGGAATTCATGCTGTGATAAACAGTTCTCATACAGATTATCTAAGCCAGTGACAAGTAACATGCATTTCTCACAGGCAGGAAGTTGTGAGAACACTCTTCAGGATTAAGTAAATGAAGAGAGACTTTATACAGCAAGGATACCGGCAAAATTGCATCTGCTTCTACTTGTAACTACAGTGAGAAACAGCATGGCTTTTGAAAACATGGACAATTAGGATGGTTTTGAAAGCTTACAATAATTCAAGCGCAGAAGTTTCACATACAGACCCTGCAGATATGGTCTACTTTACCAAGGGTTTTATTTTTAAACCGCATTATATACTTTTCAGAAAACTATCACAACTTCATGAAACACACAAACACAGATACTTAAGTTTCCAGTGCAAAAACCATCACAAAAGCAAAAAAAAAAATATTTCTCTCTCCATGGAGAATAACCAAGTCTTCTTTTACTTGCAGAGATGAAAAGCAGAACTAATTCCATTGATCTACAGTGGTCATAGACACATTACCTTTTGTATGAACGAAATCAAAACATGGGCTACTATAATATTTAGTAGTTAAAATTATTCTGTTTTCAAATATGCATTACTTCTCAACCTTCTGACAAATCCTCCTTGCTTTTCAGTGTCTGATAAGACACATAAAACAAGTTTGTATTTACTAGGTATTTCACCAGGTATTTAACTCTAGGTGTATAACAAGGCCATACATTTTGGTAAGTTAGACTTTAGCTACTTAAAATTGGCAGATATTTGTAATTCCCCTTCTTATGATATTTCAAATTACCATAGTTTTAAAAAACATTTAAAGTAAATAGTTTAAAAAGTAAAATACATCCTAAATCCCCATTGTCCCTAGGAAATTTCCTTTGGCCTTCTGTTTTCTTGCCTGTTTTTATAGGCTATTTAATTTCTGATCTCTCAGAAACAGAATAAGAAAGGCCAGTAGATGAAGGCAAAAACTTTTCCTGGAACTGAATCTTGTACATTCTAGACAGATTTCATACCTTAAGAAGATATGAATTGACTTTTGAAAAACAGTCTATCCTTAGAAATGCAACTTTCTGTTAAACAATAGTATTTTGATCGTTGTTGGGTTTGACTCAGCTTATGTGAAGAATTTATGTGCATCTTGCTGGGTTCTTTTCTCAGAGCTCCTACAGTGACAAGGAGCAGCTTGCTAAACTGTAGCTTGATCGACTTCTCCCTTCCGACTGAAAGGAAGAAGCAAGAAGTGCTATGGATATGGGGGAACTGTGCAGTGAAACCGGTATTTCTAGATACCGGAGAAAGGAGGAGAAAGCAGACAGTGTTGGAAGTCGTCCTAGGCAGGGGTCCTGTTGACCTGTAGAGGATGAGTTGCAGGTAGAGGCATAAGAAAGTCGTTTGGTGTGCAGATGAGATAAGTATGGCTGCAGCTGAACCATCTCTGCAAATACATCTATGTTAATAAAGGGATGTTCGCTTGAAAAGCAGTCATTCAGGAAGGTAAAGCTTTCCTCATTTTAAGGTAACCAGCTTTACTGAGTTCATGGGAGACCTGAAACCGGAGTGTATCAAACATTACATCAGAGACACTAGGCGCCTCTACCCTCAGGGCTCGACATGATGGAGTCTTAGGATGGTATTTGGTTTGGATCATTACAGGGTTAGGATCTAGTTTATAAGACTAACTTGTCAGCCTCAAGCAGTATCTTGTTCTAGTGATATGTATCTAAAAAGGCTTAGCACCACATTAAATCGTTTGCAAACACTAAAAATTATAATAAGCATCCTTGGAAGGAACAATATTACGGTAATACAGAAAAAACAGCTGAAAGCACTCAAGAGTAAATGCACATGACCCTTGAATGGCCATTTGGCAAAAAATACTAGAAAGCTAAACTAGTAGATGAATGAGCTTTTCATTAATTAAGTGATGGACACGTGCTTATCTGCAGATGCTACTGCAGTTTGTAGAATTGTTCCAAGCACACCATGCTAAACTCAAAGAGGAATTTGGAGAAAAACCTCAGCCATTTCCATTTCTTCTTTTAGACATTAATGGTGAATGCTCTGACCTTGTACCACTCAAGTAAATGAGGTTTCCCCATTTTTCATTTAATTAAGAGCTTAATGGCAATGACCCCACCAGTCGAGTAGTCTTAAAATACAAATCTGATTCCTACCGTGAAGAAAGCCTCTTCTCATTTAGTTTATTACAAAGAAATCGAACCTGGCACTTCTAGCTCATATATGCATATATAAATATATATATATTTATATATATTTTTATATATATTTATATTTTTATATATTTTTATATATTTATATATTTATATTTTTTTATATATATATATAAAAACAAATTAGAATTTTGCCCATCTCTCATCTC
>VZSC01012143.1:55143-89513 GCA_013398225.1 Steatornis caripensis | reverse complement strand
AAAAAAAAAAAAAAAAAAAAAAAGAGAACCCTGCTCAGAAAAATAATGCAGAAATAAAAGAGGCAAGAATCCAATGAAAATCTTTAGTAAAAGCATGGGCATGGTTTTACCTTGCATTACAAAGACTGCAAGGTACCGTTACCCATTCTTATCTTTACAATATAACTGCAACCTACTCTATTTGTTAAGATGAAGGAATTAGAAAGAGAAAGGAACTGTCAGGACAAAAAAAAAAAGTCTAATTCTGGTGTGTTCTTTTAATTCTGAATATTTTTTAACAGATGCCTATCACTAAGTAGACCAGAGCGGTCTGTTATAAATTTACGTGTGGTAAATTTATTAACAAAGGGGGAAACACAGTCTTACAGGTGATAAAAGGTTTGGCATATTTTATTTACACAGAAGTGGGAAACTTCACTAGGCAAGCAGCATCAACTTCTGCAGAAAAAAAAATTCAAAAAGATTTTGAAATACTAAAATTAAATATATTAAATATATATTAAAATTAAAATTTTAAAAATTACACTTCCAAGGACAAGCAAGCAAAAACTTACGTTGTGCTACCTTTCAAAGCCTGCATTTAGGTACATGCATGTCCTCCTCTCATGATTTTGCCTGTCTAAAATCTAGCTATTTGTCTTAGTTCCACTACTTTAGCTAGAGTATTTTAAAGGTCCCCCCACCAGGACTCTACAGAAGCAGATTTTACGTCACATAGCTAAGCTGATTGCAACAGCCATCTGTCTAAGAAGAAAACTAAGCACAAAACCATTTGAGAAAAAAAAAAAAGGTGTTTAGCAAGTCAAAGAGTTTATTCCTACTAATGGTGAGTAATGGCTCAGTATTAAGCAAAAGGGCTTACTAAGTAGACTTCTGTAGGAATGTGCTCTGCACCACCTCCTATACTACACTTTACTTACTCATTTAGATGACAGAATAAAGTGTATGCTTATAACATTTGAATATGACAGCAAAACGATGGGTCTGTAAGCATGTTTTATGACAGAGCTATAATTCAAATTAATTGTGACAAATCGGTGAAATGACTTGAAGAAAGCTGGATGCAGATTAGCAAGAAGTCTGAAGTACTGCCCTCCTCCAGTAATAAATAACTGCAAAAACACAGGATGAAGAGCTACTGGCAGGGCAGTAGCACTGCAAAGGAGGATCTGGCAATAACAGTGGATCTCAACCTAAACTAATTAAAAAATGTTGTGCTGTTATAAAAGGCAAACACAATATTGGAACGTCTAAGCAGAAGAATGGCGTATCAATATCTGAAGTATTTCTTCCAATTTCCTCAGTGCTGGAAAGGGATTAGCTATAATATTGTCCGCTCTTTGCAGCACAAAATTCAAGAAGAATATGGACCAGTTGGAGAGAATCCATGAAACAGCCATGAAAAGAATAAAACTCTAGAAATTTAATCTATCAAAAATATAGAACCATTGAGTGGGTTTAATCATGAGACGTTTGATAAGAGAGTAATATTTGTCTCAATGATTTAAGAAGTCACAACAGAGAAGCGAATAAATCAGTTCTCTGTGTTCACTGAAGACAGCTCAAGATAGATAGTCATGAGCTTAAACAACAACGAGGAAGATTTAGATTAATTTATAACTCCAGAAGCAGTGAAGCACTGGAAGAGATTGGCTGGGTAAATGTGGAATCTTTCTTCTTGGACATCATCAAGAAGAAGTTGGATAAAGGTGTTGAGAAGAAGCATGTGCATATTTGCTTCTGCCCAAAAGCAGGGGAATGGACTAAATGCTTTCCCAGATCCTCCCAGTCATACTTTCTAAGATGTTCATGGAAGATTCCCATCCTAATTGACATCTACACTGCAACCTTGAAAAGGGAGAATAGGCAAGAAGACTCCCTTTCTTTCGAGATTCTGTGGCTAAGAAGCCTCAAAACTTAGGTATGAATGTTATTCAAAGACTACAGAAGTAAGAAGTCATTCAGCAGAAGACAACTCCCTTTTAGAAATCCAAGCACTCGGCATGAAACAAATAGCTGTAAATTTTGTTTCTGTCGGGGTGTTCTTTCTGCAGTTATCCACATTCCTCATATAGGACTATAAGCCTTTTAACAACAACGGGAGCAGATGTTAGCTACAGCTGAGTACTTTCAAGTGTCCCCCTTCTGTATTCAAGGACAATGAGAATAATAAACCCTCCGTATCTCACAGCATTATTGTGTGGGGAAAGTCACCATTGGTTTTAAGGTGCTGCAACACTACCCTGAAAAAAAGCCCAAGAAAGATGACAAAACTATAAATATTTGTAAATAAAGAACTGTAAATTAGCCAAAACCAGAGCCTACTGTGAACAGATGGAAAACAACACACAACAACTACCAACATCTTCAGCATCTGTTCTCAGTCATCCAAAGTTAATTCTACATTTAGAAATCGAAGCTAGCTGTTTAGCATAAACCAGTTACCTGCTAGTGTAAATCTAGTTGCATACTAGCTATCCTTCCCTTCTTAAACTCTTAGTGAATTATGAAACGTGTCAGCCACTTAGGTATGGAGAAAGAAGTCGCTCAGGGAACTGTTAAGAATAGCAATGACTGTGAATAACCCCACAGATGCAACCTGAGAAAGCTTTTTCACATACAGAAATTGTTTTAGCTTTCACCTCTAGGATGAAAAGTCACTGTCCCTAACTGTCACTAATAAGGTCAGTTTTGGTCGCCCCCAGCGAAGCTGCCATTTCTGGTGGTTTAAGTGATGGGAACACCTGTCCCCCTGAGAGCTAAACTGAGAGTACAACTCACCTCATAGACATTACCAAACAGCCCGCATGTGTTAGCAACCTTGTCACTTATTCACCTGGCCTGGGTTCAAAACACTGACCTAAAAGTGAAAGGTTCCCCCCCAGCCATACATTCCCAACCAATAAATTAGAAGTCCATCTTCAGCACAAGGTTATCTTTCATCATGAGTTGGGGTGTAAGAGCTGTTAGAATATTCCACTCGGAAGGCATTGCAATACTGAGACTTTTAATTAATATTGTCACCACCTTGCTAAGCGGTGACAGGGTTTTGCAAGGCAGCTTTCTCTTGGATGTGAATGACTATTTTTGCAGTATACTTTGTTCTTTCACATCATATGCATGAATCCTTGGTAAAAGATGCTCACAAACAGCATCCAGGCAATACTCTTTGAGAACCCTTTGTCCAAACGGCAATGTCCAGCTGTCTTACAGCAGCCCTCGACAATTCCTTCTGGCTAGACAGAGTAATGGGGAGCAATCCCTTGCTGTCTGCAATGATCTTACCTCTTCATCTCCCCTCCTGCAACAACAACAATATGCATGACATCCTTTACAGTTATATACTACCTTTCTGATGACTCTAGTCTCTTTGCCCTTTATGTAAAACAACAGGTATGTTAATACTTTGTCATAACAGAATTAATACCTCTGAATTTTTAGGATCACATACCATTATTCAATGCATTAAAATGCTCAAGGTACAAGATTAGCACTACAGAATGGTAAATAAATGGTATAATCTGTGAAGTAAACATCAGCTTCTCAAATTACTAACAAATTTCTGAGTTATAATAGCTCCCATATTAAATTGCTTTCCCCAATGAGAGTAAAAAGACAGTGAACAGAGACTCAACACTCGAGTCCTTGCTATTCCACAGCTTTTTGTACAACTTATGTCAAGTAGTAAAACCTCTTTACACGTCTGTCCAGAATCTTTACCCCACAGTAGATGTGAAATGTAAATATGTCCTATGGACTGAGAGTTCTAAATGTCGAATTAATTAGGCTTTGTTCATCTCTAAAATTGAGCGATTGTGCAATATTTTACAGTCTCATGTACGTTTTGCAAACTTAAAATGCTGTAGCAAGTTAAAGAACTTTTCTTTCACAAGCCTCAAAAAACAAATATTGGTGAAAAAAGTATCTGTGAATCAAGTATATTCAGAACACAGTTCTTAAATGGGGGTAAAGCTTTAAAAACAAAACAAACAAAAAAGGGACTAATAGAACAATACAAATGCGAAGTTTTGAATAATCTATTTTTGGTCAATGGCTTTTGTTTTCTTTTATTTTCAGATGTTGATTTTGTATTTCCCTCAAAGGAAAAGTTTATGGACATGTTGATCTCTTTCAATAGGCCGTATTGTTTCTGGCATTTAATAATTCAACAAGTAACAGGTCATGGTAGGTGTTTGGGTTCTTTACACGCAACACTGCCAAATTTTGCCCTTCAAAATGTCTCCTATTGAAATCTGCAGAAACAGAGAAGCATTGCCCACAAGGGCCTGTGCCTTTTGATAGAGACACAGTACTCCCACACAGCATGACTGGGAGCGTACAGCAGCCAGACTGAACCTCTGAGGACTGCCAAATATTTGCATGGCACAACAGTGTTTTCGTCTCATAGGCTAACCTAACTTCAGAGCATACTGACCAAATATTCTCTGTTCCAATACACTGCACTTTGCAGAGCTTGAATATACACTATAAAAACAAGTAATTCTGACATTGCAACCTGAAGCAGTATAACTACAGCAACTAATATCTTACACAGCATTCCTGATCATTTTACACCACAAAACTTTATAGCACGTACCTACAAATAAATCAGTTCACACCCAGTTTTCAGAGCATTAAAATAGATTTGCCACTACACTGCACAGCTGAGTGCAGCAAAGAAATGTTGTACACGTTTTTATAAAAGCTTTAATGGACTCTATCACCCATGCAATAAAGACTGCACCTTTTATTTATATAGAAGTATATATTCATATCTCTTAAAGTGCTGTCCAAAAGATACCTCTCTCCAGCCAGTCTTTAGTCTTAGGGAGCTAAGCAGAGAGCTTGCAGAGCATGAAGCCTGTAGGTTCCGTTAGAAACTCCAAAGTACTGCTGCATGTTCCTAAGCATCTCTCATGCACCCTATCTCTCTTGCTCTCTAAGAGTTTTTAGATACAGATCTTGGGGGAACAAAATCAAGACAACTCCAGGAACAGTGAGCTATTTGCATTCTGGTGCTGTCTGGATCACTTTTGAGCAAAGTGATTATTTGGGAGGTTTCACCACAAGCACTAGTTAGACAAAGAGCTATATTTAAGGGGCACTTTTTGGATCTAACTACTGAAAAACTAAGAAGCACAAGGATAGAAAAAGGTGTTTAGCATGTCATGGGACCAAAGTGTCCAATGAAAAGTTCAACTGTTATAGAATCGAGAGACTTTCACTCATTCCTGCGTGGCTCAGGAGTTAATTCCAGAGCACCACCTTCCATGCCCAGCATTTCTACCTCACAAGAATATCAAGAAACTAGAAGGCATCTTCAGAAAAGGATTCACAATAGAAATGCCACAGGTTTGGAGGGAACTGTTTCAGCAATGATAAAAAGTTTGAGACCAGATATTTTTCTGTTTTTTCTCTCCCTCTGCATTCTTTTCTAGATGGCCGCTTCTTTGCTATTACAGAACAAAAGCATAATCTCTGTTATATTTGCATCTCCCTATGGAGAGCTAAAAATGAAGGATAGGTAATCCAAAAAGGGTCTTGAATACTTTGGTGGATCTGCAAGAGACAAATCTGCAGGTGTGTTTTAAAGGTGAAGTCTATGCCCTTTATACTACCTGGGATTTTCTCTCAACTATACTAAGCAAAGAACATCTATTATCACTACCCTATCAGTGTCAAATGAACCTTCTGATAAAGAGATTATATCTCCTATTCTCCTTTCCAGTCTCAAGTCCTTCTTCCACCAGCTGTGCCCTACAGTGCTCCTCCTGGTTTCCCAAGAGCTCCTGAACTATCACAGATAGTGCCGGCTAACATTTTTGTTTCAGCAGATATATTTAAATGACCAAATACTATTAAGGATGAGATGAAAGAAGCACTCACACATTATAGTAAGGAAGGAACTAAAGGTATGCCGTCTGGAAATAGCAGAATTAATTAAAGTAGGCTAATCCAGGATGTCTTTCCCTTGCTTTCTCTTTTGATTTTCTTCACCATGCGATCTTTATTGAGTAACTATATACTATATTGCCAGGTGAGCAAGTAAATCCATTATAAGTGAGCAAGTAAATCCATTATAAATTGGTCAATGCAATCAGAGTGGGATAAAAGTATGTTCCTATCCAATTTATCAACATTCTTTAAAACACTTCCATAATCAGAAAAACATGTCTTCTGACTGATAAAGCTAAAGCAGATTTTGAAAGTTTTTTCAATTCCACACACACCAACACACACATCTTTAAGTCCTTGGTACTAATAAATGATGGGAAATGTATGGCAATTGTCAGACCCCAAGGTATTTACACAGCAATTCGCACTAATAATTTGCATGTAATTTGTATTTTACAGTAATAGTTTGCACACTGTCATGTAGCACATTTGAAGATCACCAAATATAATTTCACTTCTAATCTAAACTAAGGTTTCAGTTAAGATTCTTATAGAGAAAGCCCTGGAGGGGCCCAAAAAAGCTAGTTAATATTCAAAGATCACCTCCTGCAGGCTCAGGAGGAGCATCCCAACAAAGAGGAAGGCAGGCAAAAATGCCAGGAGGCCTGCATGGATGAACAAGGATCCCCTAGACAAACTCAAACGCAAACAGGAAGCCTACAGAGGGTGGAAGCAAGGGCAGGTAGCCTGGGAGGAATACAGAGAAATTATCCAAGCAGCCAAGGATCAGGTTAGGAAAGCTAAGGCCCTGAGAGAAGTAAATCCAGCCAGGGACACCAAGGTCAACAAGAAAAGCTTCTATAGGTACATTGGTGATAAAAGGAAGACTAGGAAAATTGTCGTCCCTCTCCAGAAGGAAATGGGAGACCTGGTTAGCTGGGATATGGAGAAGGCTGAGGTACTCAACTTTTTGGTCTGTCTTCACCAGCAAGTGCTCAAGCCACACCGCCCAAGCCACAGAGACTGGGAGAATGAAGAATCACCCATTGTAGGAGATGAGGTTCAAGAGCATCTAAGGAACCTGAAGGTGCACAAGTCTGTGGGACCTGACGAGATGCACTCATGGGTCCTGAGGGAACTAGCAGATAAAGCTGCTAAGCATCTATCCATCATTTTTGAGAAGTCATGGCAGTCTGGTGAAGTTCCCACTGACTGGAAAAGGGGAAACAAAACCTCCATTTTTAAGAAGGCAAAAAAGGAAGAACTGGGGAACTACAGGCCAGTCAGCCTTGCCTCTGTTCCTGGCAAGGTCATGGAGCAGATCCTCCTNAGGAAGCCTACAGAGGGTGGAAGCAAGGGCAGGTAGCCTGGGAGGAATACAGAGAAATTATCCAAGCAGCCAAGGATCAGGTTAGGAAAGCTAAGGCCCTGAGAGAAGTAAATCCAGCCAGGGACACCAAGGTCAACAAGAAAAGCTTCTATAGGTACATTGGTGATAAAAGGAAGACTAGGAAAATTGTCGTCCCTCTCCAGAAGGAAATGGGAGACCTGGTTAGCTGGGATATGGAGAAGGCTGAGGTACTCAACTTTTTGGTCTGTCTTCACCAGCAAGTGCTCAAGCCACACCGCCCAAGCCACAGAGACTGGGAGAATGAAGAATCACCCATTGTAGGAGATGAGGTTCAAGAGCATCTAAGGAACCTGAAGGTGCACAAGTCTGTGGGACCTGACGAGATGCACTCATGGGTCCTGAGGGAACTAGCAGATAAAGCTGCTAAGCATCTATCCATCATTTTTGAGAAGTCATGGCAGTCTGGTGAAGTTCCCACTGACTGGAAAAGGGGAAACAAAACCTCCATTTTTAAGAAGGCAAAAAAGGAAGAACTGGGGAACTACAGGCCAGTCAGCCTTGCCTCTGTTCCTGGCAAGGTCATGGAGCAGATCCTCCTGAAACTATGCTAAAGCACATGGAAAATAAGGAGGTGATTGGNACAAAGATGATCAGGGGCTGAAGCACCTCTCCTATGACGACAGGCTGAGAGAGTTGGGGTTGTTCAGCCTGGGGAAGAGAAGGCTTTGGGGAGACCTTATAGCAGCCTTCAAGTACCTGAAGGGGGCCTACAAGAGAGCCAGAGAGGGACTTTTTTACAAGGGCGTGGTGTGATAGGACGACGGGTAATGACTTTAAACTGAAAGAAGGTAGATTTAGACGAGATATTAGGAAGAGATTCTTCACAATGAGGGTGGTGAGACACTGGAACACGTTGTCCAGAGAAGTTGTGGATGCCCCCTCCCTGGAAGTGTTCAAGGGCAGGCTTTGAGCAACCTGGTCTAATGCAAGGTCCCTACCCACAACAGCAGGGTTGGAACTAGATGATCCAACCCAAACCATTCTATGATTCTATGAAAGAAAAACCTCATGTATTAATTCCCAATTATGCAACAAAAAGCTCCTCTGACATATGCCAGGCAACTCTCAATGCAGTATTTCTCAGTACACAAAGCATATAATATGTCCATGTTAATTTCTTTAGTCTTGCAACTGATAATTAAAATTTAAAAATTAAAGTTTGATTTCATGCTTGTTTTAAGAATCTGGTTTTTAAAGAATTTGGTAATTCCTGCTGTTAAAGATACTACTTAAACATATTGGGTTGCTTTTTTTTAAGCTCTAATGTTTTTTATGAGGCATTAGCTATAGAGTGACATTTTCTAAAACATTTAGAACACCCTGTAAGCCAGCAGACTTTCAGAAAGATCCAGAGTTCCTAAATAATTTTTAGTGAGGCTCAGGTTCCCAAATTACTGAGCTTTTCTTAAAAACAGAATAAAAAGCAAAACATTACTTGGGATCTTTGGATGGCTTGATTATATACGAATAACAAATTTAACTAAGTAACCTGTTCTCAAGCACTTAGCTAAGAATAGATGGGTAAATAGCAAACAATGATGGCTGTAACTGATGAAAGCATAAACACCTGTGTTTTAGACACTACAGTGTTTGTGATAAGCAAACTGCTTCGTGAATTGAACACACAGGTCTTTGTTTATAGCATATCTATTCTTAACAGGAGCCACGCGAGGACCTGTGCTCGGTCATGGAAATGAAAGCCATAGACAAAAGGAAAGCAAGTCAACTTCAGCCTCGTGTACGGTGTTTTGTTTGTCTTTTAATATTAACGTCAGATGGATGATAAGTGCATTATACATAACACATACATGTACAGATATAGCTGCTTGTGGGGCTGCAGTGCAAACTACATTACTGAAATGACCTGGGATTAAGAAGTGGCAAGAACAGAGAGGGTTGCTTCAAATTGCTTCAATGATCTGGTATATAGCAGAAGACCATTATATCAGCAAATGAAGAGGACTGGAAGTCTATGGATAGGCATAGACTCAAAGGTGGTCAACTCCGCCAAAGAAAACACATAGTGGAACTACACTTCAGAGTATAGCTGGAGATGAACTTGGACTACAGAGGTTTTCCATAGCCTAAAGAAACTCATCTAGGTGAAATAATACCCCAGAGCTACACAATCATTTACGGTCTGGGGTTTTTTATTTGTATTTAGTGCAGCTGGGTACTAGTTTTCTTCATATTAGAGAGTGCAATGTCTTAAGTCTTGCAGCAGTGAAAAGCTACACAGCTGCCAAGATTAAATATAAAACGGAGTTAAAAAAATATCACTTAACGCTAGATGGTTAAGCCTTTCTGTGAGTGCCAAAATAGCAGGCCGATTTTCAGAGGTGCAAAATAGACAGAAGTTCCTCCTGACGTCAGTGGAAATGCCTGGGTGTTCAACACCTAAAAAATATGAGTGTTTCCTTAGATGCTTAAGGAATAATCACAGATGCTAATTTTAGACTAGCGTAGTCACTTTCCACAGACTCCTGCTATGGTAGTGGGAGTGAGCAAGGCTTTTCTAGAGGGTAGTTCAGAGTAGAAGCCATCTGCTTTAAATTACATTCTTCTAGTTATCAAAGTAATGGATGGCTGGACAATTTTGCTTGTAGGTTTTTGAAGAGAAATAAGAGCAAGCATCAGATTTCAAGTTGAAGGGATTCTGACAGTTAAGAGCAGTCAGAAGGAAGATTTTGAAGTAAATGGAAAGTCTTACTCATACCACGTACAGTAAACACTTAGCATGTTCATCTGTAAAGCCAGTACATAGGTATTACAACCACTGTTTTGGAGATGAAGACACGGACAAAGTTATATGTCCTTACAACAAAACAGTGGGGAAAACCGTGACCAGACATAGGAGCAGCAGTGCCCAATCTCGTACTCGGGACTAATTTTCATGAAATGATGTTCTTCAAACATTGAACACTTGAAAATCACACCAAACTACTAGGAATGAAATTTAATATAGGAGGAAATTGAGTGCTTGATGTGAATACATTCTCCTTCTGGTATCAGCTGAGAGCAAGGAATGCATAGCCATAAGAGACACAGTCAGTCAGCAACTTTCACTGCTCGCAGTGGAGGAATACCACATCAGTTACACATTGTTTATCCTGACAATTAGGGCTCAGAAGAAATTATGCTTGGCAGTAAAGCCATCCAAAACACCTCAACTTTGCCAACTGTGTACATACTTTTATACTTGTTTGCTTGCAAGGATATAAAATAACACACAGGAGGGACATCTTGACTTGGGACAAAGCTAAGCAGCACAAATTCCCATCTAATTCTATTTGACTGAATTGCTTCTTCCTGCATCATGTCCACCTGCACTCCAGATACAAATCCAATGCATTCTTCTGTAAGCAGGCTCTGCGGTACAACTTCTAAAATACTATCAGTATCTATATAGCATTCACCATTCACAACTAAAGAAAATCCTAATGCTCAGTCTCACTGAAATTAATCCAGTAGAACTGTACAGTGCAATACAGAAACTACTACCTAAACATCACTACATGGATCAGCATTTACGCAACAGTGATTAAATTTGTTAGGCATTTAGCATCCACTTGTTTCCATCATAATGATGAAACTCCTTTTGCCTTACTTGTAAGAGGATGGAAGGGCTTTGGTGGAAGATTCTGAACTGCATTACCCCATTGGCAAAAAGCAGTCAAAATTCAGCTTGCAGAGCTATCTTAGCTTGATTTGGAAATTGGTGACGTAATCGTGACATTTTCTTACTGGGATTCTTTAGTTTACAGAATATACCCGAGCCCTGCTGTTGCTTGCACAGGGTTACAATTTGTATGAACATGGATTCCCCATTTACTCCAGTCTCAGGACTGAAGACCCTCAGTGCTCTTTCAAGCAAACACCTCCCATGCCTCTCTCTCCAGCTCTCCAGTGATCCAAACACAGATCCACGGAAGACGCAGACCTCCCACTCCTAGGAGATTATAGCAAAGTCCACTGCTTAACACATAGCTTTTCTCTAGCTCTTAAGCACCTTGGTTGCAGCTTATGGAAACCTGCTTAGATCTATACTTTATTACAATCCTTATCATCTTACTAATTGGATCAGCGTATCTGCAGACATTTTACTATACAAATTCCATGGGTAAGGCTGTGGTGTGTACCTGTGAGTGCAGGTAGGAGGTAGCCTTTGCCTCCCATTATCAAATGGTTCTTATAACTTATTTTCATAACCATACAGTTCTGTTGCTGGCAGATATTTAGGGGTGAGTGGCAATTAACAGCTGAATTGGGACTGCAGGAATTATCCATTTGACAACACTAACAAAAGCATACAGAGCCTAGAATGGATCAACATCAAGAGGGTCGTTTGAGTTTAAACAGAAGATATAATATTGAGTAATATATTGATCTCTCGCACTTAGGATTGATAAAGAAAACCTTCCCATTCAAAAAGAACTACCTCCATAAACATTTCCAGTTAAGTGAATTTCATAATAACTTTCTTTGAATTTCCCTTCGTACACCACTATTCAGGGCCCTCTTTAGCTGCACATCTTATTGACAGCTTCCAAGACAGAATATGAAGCACACTGACAAAATACGATTGTTCCACTATCCTTTCAGCATGCTCCTCTCAAGCACCATTCCATGCAAGTAACATCAGCACGAGGAATTTAACATGTTACTATTTTAACAAGCACTAATCTCTAAGAGGCCAATTGTACAGAACAGGCCATAAACACATCCCATATTTCTATACAGAGTCCCTCTACCCTCATGGCAACTCTTCACAGGACTAGAGAACTTGCAACTCCATGTCCTTCTGTTGCATCAGTGTCTAGTACGTAGGACAGTTATACTATATACTGAAAAATCAAGACATGCTGTGGCAGGAAAAAAAAGTGAAGTCTGTCCATTGACTACCAAGTTCTGAGTCAGACCCTATATGGAGCCAGCTACAACTGAGAAGGTCACTTAAAGAGCACCCAGGTTTTAAAAGGAAACAGGAGATGTTTGGGGTTTGTGTTCTTAATACTAGGTTTTGGCATCCACTCTTTGAAAAGAAAATTCTTGATGTACCCGGAGGAGAAGCATTTGGCCTTAGAGTGCTGAAACTTCATTTAACCATAAGGCACTTTCTGCATCTATAGTGGCATATATCATTTGGCAAGACATTGTTCTTCTATAGGCGACAGTCACAGTACTGGCTGAATACTACAAAAAGTAAGTCTAAAAAGGTAAAATTGTTTGCTTTTCTAACTATTAGTTCTAATAGAAAATCCTGCATTTCAACCTACAGAATTCCTAAGACATGTACGTCATCCTAATTTGGTGCATAAAAGGTAAGGGAAGCAGAGAATTGCGGTGCAGGACTCAGTATGGCACGTGATTTTTCCACGGACTATCGTTCTGCTTTCGACTCTGGAGGATTCTCCTCCTCACAAATTAAATCTCCTCCTGAAATTAGTCCTAAAGCTACACAACTCAGGACCCCCACCTTTATAAGAGATATCCAACTGTTAACAGGCAAATACTAGGAATGAGTAATGAGAAGGCTGATACTCTCTTAGAAAGGAGTGTATCTTTTGCCTCCCTCACAACTCTTCTAACTCATTCACTGCTGGTTTTCATCCAGACCCCATCCAGTTGCTCATTTGCAGAGGGGAATCTCTGTGCCTTCTCAACAATCCCACTTGTATTCCACATGGACAAAAAGCGTCACCTCATCTAAAATCATCAAGAGACAGACAGTCTCTCTGTGTGCTGTGGGAGCTTAACCTCACAGCTGATTATTCAAGGAAATAATTTTGCACTGTCTAAAAAAAAAAAAAAAAACACAAAAAACCAAACCCAGAAAACCTCCAAACGTCACCCCCCAAAAAACCCACACCCAAAACCCCAATTTCCATTATTTCCAGTTAATCTCAATAAAAGAGTGAGACCTAAGCTGCAATGCCCTGTACATACTGTAGATACTGCTATATTTTCCATGACAATGATTTCAATCTGCAGCCTGTAAATCCATGAGGAGTTGTTCTACAGTACTGAATTTTGGTGGTAGCATCCAGCCTCCCCTGCCAATGTTTTTCTGCCTCACATCTTTTTTTCATTCATTCAGCCTTGGTTATTTCTCTCCTTCTCTTCCTGATCAAAGAATGAAGCTGTTTCCTTCCACTATTTCATCTGCCTTCTCACTCAACAGCAGACTTCTTCCAGGAAGGGGTTTCTGATAAGAAATCAGTTTAGATTCCATCCACAGAAGACCACACAAACTTGACAGTGAATCCGGGACACTGACTGTAACTCTATTTATAGACATTGAAGTCAGACTGAACACAAGGTCCGTTTCTCTTTCAGGCTACCATGAACCTCTGAAATCTGCTGAACTTAATGAAGTTGCAGCAACACTCGAAAAAGAAGGATGTTGTCCATAATTTATAGTCCCGGTAACTTCTTCCAAATAATTTGCCATATGTGTGGCTTCCAAATGCCTTTTTTTTTTATTTGCAAGGACAACAGGAGTTGTACTACTAGCCAAAGTAGGTAAGGCAGACAAATCCTTATAGGTTACACTGAAAATGTAGTGATACTTACTGCTGAAGACTGGAAAGACACAGCTTCTTTCCTAAACAAGCTTTTCCAAAGACCAAACTAGTACACAGCATTCAGGGTGTTTAAGAAGATTTGCATTCACAAAGAGTGCAATATCAAGGTAAACAAATATTCAAAGACTTCTGTTTATTCCATACCAGTGTAAAAAACATCAAAATGGTCAGAAATTGCATTGACACCTACATTAAAACCTTTCTGCATTAACAAAGTGGTGGTGTCAGGACCATACAGCAAGCTAGAATAACGTCATTCATCTATAATAGTATCAGTAAGGCAAGGAGTATGTTTCCAGTTCTTTCCTTACATGTGCTAGTGCAACAGTGTCAGAAACACGTCTGAATGACTGAAGAAGACACATATGAAATATGTGGAGCCAGTTTAGTGCTTTACAATATAACTTTCGTGAAAAAGGGATCGCACCTGTTTCACAACCTTCAGATCTTTATCCTGAAGGCTTAAGACTTCCTTGAAAAGCTAACAAATCACAATTCATGACAAAATTTTAAAAAGCACGCTCCTATAATAACGTATTTATAGCAAAAGTTAAAAATAAGAAAGACCACCATTTAACACACAGCTGCAGAGACAGAGCTAAGCTATAACTCAGCTTCCTTTCCTATAGTGTACTTGATGTTTATTCTGACATCTGCAACCACCAAGGAGCCTGGATTACAGCAGACCATAATACTCTATGAACCACGGTTATAATTAGGCGTCACATCCATTGTAATCCTATGGACGTCATCATGTGTTACCAGCATCTGTTGACAGATCTCATACCAGGCATATCACTGAAATGGCAAGTCTGGAGAGGGCAGCCCACAATAGAAACAACGGCATTTATTTTTGGTTTGTTCCAAGACTGTCTAATAGAAAATATATGCTGCCAACTGCCAGGGCTCCACCGAGATCACTTTTCAATATTGTATTACCAGTTAGAACAAAGATCTGTGCCCATGTATTTGCAATCTCCTCTTAATAAATAAGGAAATAAAGTAAACACTTTCTGCAACTGTCTTAGCACCAATTACAGAAAGCAGCCTTGAAATTTTATGAAGTTTGTCAGGCCCTTTATCATGAGAGTACTTATTTGTCATGTAATAATAAATTCATACTCCTTTTTAAGACAAGGAATGAGGATTCTCTCTCCTAAATTTTATTTAAATGTGGCATCACTTTAATATTAAAACTAAGCCCTGGGGACCGGCAACATAAAGTAGCAAGCCACAATCTCTGTGCTCTATGGAAGTAAAGCAGAGTCTGCTTTAATTTATCAACGTGAAAACCTGACTTTCTGCTGAAGGGAAGAAAGTCTATCTGGAGGAATGGAAATAAAAAATTTGCTATCGGGTCTTATACTAACTAATCCCAGCTCTTCTGCAAAAGTCAAGAGACTTACTGTAAACTAAGAAAGCCTACAGAATCCAAATTCTCTTTATCTGCATTGTAGGAAAACTGCATTAGAGCACTGACTATCTAGTAATCTGTCCACTATTTCTTTATTTTACAAACAGCATTCTCTGAAATGCTGGGCAACTGAATCCTAATCAGATGTAAGCACGACCTGTTACTGCCAAGCAGTTTCAAATAACTGAAGCACTTCAGCACCAAGTCGTTTCCATTCTCATTCTAAAACATAAAAGAGTAGTTCACCATCTAAACAGTGACAAACTAAAACAAATGTCAGTGTTGTTGAGACCATCTTAATAATTGGTTAGGAGTTGCAGCAGCTGGTAGATCAAGAAAAGTGAACATCAACCTAGCCCAGATTTTCTTTCAGTATACTTGTACAGCAGGATCCGAACAGGTGTAAACGTAGGAAAATGCACAAAACCAGCTAAAACTCACAGAAGGCTACAAGTAAAAACTGAGAAGAAAATATTGGCTCTACCAATTTTAATGGAAAAGCAAACTCATCGGCCCCAACGATTCTAACACCTACTTTTACAGCTATACTTTTACAATATAGCTTTTATAGAAGCTGTGACTGTAACAGTGGGCCAGACTCTGTCATCAGATATAAGGTGGCAACTTCTACTTAAGGTTTTGAAGTGAGGTTTTCACCTAGAGCAAAAAAGCATATTCAACCTCATTGTCCAGAGCACCGTTTCTCTCTCTCTCTCCCCGCCTCCCCTTTTTGTTTTTTCTTCATTCTTGTAATGAGCAGATAACCTTTCAATCCCAGATCTGTCAGCTGTGACTTCAACATCACCTTTTACATCAGGAACTAAGAAAAATCTTTGCAATATTTCATCTCTCTCTTTCTCATATGCTGCTTAAGATCCAGTGTTCTGAAATTAGATATTGTAAACATCACTGAAGTACCAAACCACTGACAAGACTGCTTGATGGGATTATAATCTCTGCCTGTGTTCAGAAAAAGGGCAATACTTGCTGGCATAATAGTTTTCTTACACGTAAATTTAAGGCAAGAAGCGCTTCCTCCACAATAGTATATTCCGAGGTGTTTAGAGACTCATTTATTCCCAGACAGTGAATTGGCATGTAGGACCTTAATCATGAAATACAGCTTTCCCAATCTAGCCCGGATATATTTCTAGGCAGTATTTTCCTTGTCAGATCATTCAGTCAGAATTAAAAGTAAATTCTAATAAGAGCTAACTTGCAGGATCAAAATTCAAAAGTAATTTCTCATTCTGCTCTATTGCAAAGCTTTTTCACACACCGATTTTGAACCATCTCATTTATCTCCCTGTTTATAATTGCAATTATAAATATAATGTAATGATTTATTAATGAATTGTAATTGTTTATTATAAGTAATTAATGTATAATATAAATATAATTCAAAAAGCAATCAGGCACACATACCAATTCACAGCCTGCTTTCCAAAAGGAAGACCCAGGAAATGAAGTTAAAAATTTCTGAAATATTAATATATAAATCTAGAAGTACTGACAGAATATTTCCAGCAAAATATAAAAAGAAACTCCTGACCCTCATAAACTAGTTTCATTTACATAGGTTTCACTTAAGAATCCAGAAAGTAAATGCTTTATCTGCAAAATACGGCATAGCATATATATATATGCTTTATATGATGTAAAGTATATTCTCTTACAAAATTAGAACCCTTTACTGCACAGCCCTGGCAATTCCAGATGCAGCGCAGCAATAAGGGGACATCATTCCGCACAGAAGCGCATATACAGACACACATTACTTTATTTCCAGACCTTCCTTTGCTGTTTCTCCCATGCCGGGTCCAGGAGCAGGTCCCTGTCCCATTCTTCTTCTTGGGTCATGTACTCATCTTCTTCATAGTTGTAGGTGTACTGCATGTTTGTTTCTATCTGGTTCATGCTATTCATGCTATCCGGAGGTCAACTTCAGCTGCTGGTTTCAACTCTGTTTATATATATATATATATATATATGTTTTTAGGCTTAGTTTACTTGCTGGTGGGCTATAGGTAGCAGTGTCTTTTTCTTTCTTTTTTTTCTTTTTCCAAGGTGACAGGGAGTGAATATTGATGGGTCTTGCTGAGAGCAGAGGCTAAAACTGCCAGGTAGGCGCTGACCTGTGGTAACCTTCCTTCCTTCCCTCTCTCTGCCTCTCTCTCTCTCTCTCTCTGTGTCTGCTGCTGCAGGTCCCTGCGGCTGACCCTCCGGAGAAGCCGAGCGCGGCTCGTCGCGGCGGCTTATTATCCCCGCCGGGATGTCACGTGGCACGGCCGCCCCGGCCCCGGCCGCCGCCTCCTCGGACGGGCAGAAGCCGGGCAGGAGCGCCGTTGCTGTACCAGGCAGCGAGACTGCCTGCAAGAGGGTAAGGCGGGCCGGCGGAGCTCACCTCCGGTAAGCACGCTGGCCAAAAAATTACTGTCTGCCTTACCTTCCACCTTGATGAAAATACCTGCCGTGTTTTTTGTTTGTTTCCCCTACTGACATATATTCCTACTTCGCAAGACCCGTCTATGATTTGCTAATGTAGTTTGACATTGTTTTTCATTAGTCTGAAGTCTGTGTGGACCCTTGAGTCACCTCACGCTTTCCTTTTCAGATTAAGGATCACAAGAGCCAGCACCAAGAGACGAAACAATTTCCAGTGGAGATCAGGTCTGGAGTTAAACCACAAAGTATGGAAGCACAACTTAGAAAAGCAACATACATCTTTTTCATGCAGGAAACACACTCAGTACATCCCAAAAGCAGGCACCAAGAACCACACACAAAGGTCTGTGGAACAGATAACACTATAAACGTGTGACAGGAACCGTTTACCCGTGCTTTCCACAGGGTTAAGCCTGAAAAGATAGCACTGAGATCAAGCACCCTGGCAAGCAAGTCACCTATCTCCCATGTCGTATCATTTCAGTTGCCCTGGCAACAAGTTTCTGCTGGGAATTGGCAAGTTTACTATGTTCTTCATGTAGCCTGTCATTAATGCCTGCACCCATTGTCAGCCAAGGTCATCCTCTCTAGCAATGTCCACACTGGATACAATTCGAACCTTACTTAGAAAAAAGAAAATGCTCACCAAAGTTGAGCTTTTGGAAGCCATAAAAGACAAAGGTCTCAAAGCCAATGTGAATGAATAACCAGAATAATTAATTAGCAGCTAGGCAGCAGATGTCCTCCACTTCATATTGCTAACTAAAGCTCTGCTTTCTGCCAGGTCGCCTTCTATCCCGTAAGTCCACGCAATTTAGAAGAACATGCACAGCTATACCTACCCATCAGCTCCAAAAAGCTTCATAAATGCAACACTAAGGTTGCAAATTGGAATTCAGAAGAGGCCCACAACACGTTTCATGCAGTCAAAGCAAGCTGAACTTCCACAGATTGATGTACGTACTGTAAGATAAACAGTCTAAAAATCAAATTCCAAATCTAAGCAGCAAAGTCAGAACCACATGCTTTTCTCCCGCTCAATGCAAATATTCTCAAGGTTGCTACACGTCCATCTATATAATGAAGCAAATGTTAGTGAATGATATGCCTAGAATTTTTTGCTGAAGTACAGGTGAGCATTCTCTTAGGATACTCTCAGACAATATCAAATAGCAATTACAAAACAAAATATTTCATCTACGTACACATTGTATGTATGCGGGTGTGATTTGTGTGGTTTCAGTTTATAGCTGGGTGGTCATCTGTGGTTTGTGATACACGTCCAATTTCAATCACCCAAATTACTATCAATGCCTTTCAAGTCAGTAAAACCATTTCTTCTTACTATACACAGCACAGGAGAAGTTTCTAGAGGAAAAGCAGGAGTCGGAAAAGTCCCAGAAGCACACATGTAAAGCTGTAATGCTCTGTGAACCAGAGCTGCCTCCTGCGCAAAGAGCTGTGCTGCACTGACAAAGGCCTGTGCCCTTTTATGAACTACGTCATTAGAGGTGAGCCATTGCAACCAGCTTCGTGCCTTTCCTCAGCTCTGCCTTGTCTGGGGATCTCCGTGGATGAAGCCAGATGGTACGTCAGCACTCCCCACCGCACAGTACAGGTAAGCCTTGCGGGTACTGATGGCTTCATGGAGGGAGGTACTAGTCGAAAGCCACATTATATTTATTGGCCCTCATCCTATAACATGTGCCAGAGCGCCTGTGTCATGAAATAAAAACTGAGGCATTATGATGACAAAGAGTATCTGATCACGCTGCAGATTAGAACTGGAATCAGATCCAGGCCTAGATTTCTGGAAAACAAAGGGAAACCTACCCAGATTTTCTAGAATTCTGAAAGAAGGTTATTAATTTTTTTCATAAAATAACTGGATTTGGTCAAACATAGCTAGCCGCTGCTACAAAGGTACTGTTCAGTTTTCAATTAACTTGGTATGTACGTAAACTTAGTACTTTCATAACAAAACAGATAAAAATACCATCATTGTTACAAGGAACCAATAGCTAGAACCGTAGTGTCTCTCAGCTCGTCTGAGAGATCAAAAAAATTCAAGTCAATTCCGAATAGGAATAAACCCACATTTTTCTATAAGGGGCAAGTATTTCAAAATCCACTTTGGGTAAGTTATGTTAGTTCACTTTGGATGAAAAAAAAAATTCAGAATGAAAATTCTGATTTTTTAATTCTGAAAATGTCAAAATAGGGAGCTTCAACTTCCTCAGTGTGCATTTTGACAGAGTCAGGCTTTTTACCCACAAACCAGGAAGCTAAACAGAACATCTTCGTTTTTAAAAAACCTGCCTATCTTGATGGAATCTGACCTGTCTGAGGTTCTCTAAATAACTGCTTACTACCCCTTAATCAGGCAGCATGAGTAGGCAGGGGAGGTATTTATAGATCGAGCTTTAGGAGGAGTAGCTGGTATTTTGTTTACTACTTTAATTTAATTTTATAAACGAACAGTGCAGATGGTAACAAGAAGCATATGAATGGAGGTCCGTAGTGGAAAGGGAGCCAAAATTGAACTCTGATTCCAAACTTGAAGTGGAAAGGGAGCTGCCTCTTCCAGCTCACCTAGAGAAAAGGAAAGCTGTGCCCAGCAGAGCAGTATGGATAAAGCAGTGTGCTTCAATCAGCTTATTCCCACAGCAGAGGTAGGTTAGGACTATCCCCACTAAAGCTGGCATCGTAACACAACTACAAACTATGTGTGCCTAAGGAGAGAGAAAATCAAATCAAACCAGAAATAAGCAAGCTGGGCAGGAAAGAAAGGACAAAAGTGTCAAGTAGAGAAAGAGGAAGAAACACAGTGAACCATGTAGATACAGAATTTTAAGGTGACATGGCAAGATCCCTGAGAGTCAGCAGGTATATTTGAAGTAGAAGTGACACAGATTGCTTACAATGCAGTAAGACAAAAAGAATACTCATGAGTGCCAAACAGATTAGAAGAAATAAGGTGGCACAGGGGAGATCAGAAATGGAGATGGCAGAGCTGAACTGTCAAGTATTTTTATCTTTTATTTGGCAAGAGGTATGCAGTCGTAGCTAACAAATGCTAGGAAGGGCCTACCCAGGAGAATGCCTTTACCCAGGGAGAACACCATGGCAACAAGATATCATTTCCCATGCACGAGGAGCACCAAGAAGGGCAGAACTTTCCTAACAGGAGCAGCAGGTTTGTGGGTGAACTGCCTCTGTATTTCTTATCACAGTTCCAAATCATGAAGGATCTTTGAATCTAATACCATCTAATTGAAAGCCTCCTGGCACGCTTTGCATTAAGCTCCTTGAGAATCAAAGCACTTTTCTAACTAAAGGAAGAAAAGTTTTCACCTCCTGCATCAACCTTTATCTTTTCTTAATGAAATGGAAATGTTTTGCACAGTTTATGTTTAACATCTGTTTGCTCCCCAAAAGTCATCATATCATTCTCTCAAGAACTCACCCCTCCCCATTTTCAGTGTTCACCAGACTTTCAATCCCTTCAGCCTGCTTCTCGTTTTTTCCCTCTCACAAAATCTTAGAATGAGAGTAAAACCCCAACTTTTTAATAAAACTTTAAAAATGCTGAACGTTGCAACAATGTTTCCCCAGGTCATTCTTCTATTTGCACTTAGTGAGATTTAGAATAAGACATTAGCCGGATTCCTGTGAAAATGATCACCATTAGTTTTAAGCTGTAACACTTCTGTGTAGGAACACAGTAGTATACATTTGCCAAAGCTGTCTCAGAAAGACCACAGGAAGATAAAGAACCTTATGAGAGCTCAAGAGGTTGGTGAGCCTTTAAGCAAATCATCTTTCCATAGGCACAGCCCGTTTCTTTGTGAAAAAGAACAGTAGGGTGGTTTCTCAAGAAAGAAGTCAATGAAAGATAAAAGAAAGTCGATTCAAAGTGATTGTTCTCTTGTGTAACCTGTTAACAGAATCTTAAAAGAGGGTTCAAAAAGCTCTTTTATTTTCAAAGCATGTCTTAACTGTTGCTTAAAAGGTGCTTTTGCTTATAGCAAATATCCACTAGTTTAAAGCTTAACCAACAAAAAACTGAATTATTTAAAGAAGAGATTGATAATTTAGTGAGCCAAAATGTTAAATTCTGTTCAAAATTATGCATAAATTTCCCAAACGAAAATAAGCAGAAACGTGGGGTGTCTTATAAAATGGTTTGTTTTTTTTTTTTTTTGTTAGAGTTCAGGAGAAATAACCTTTTTTCCCCTCCCAGTACAATAAACACAACACACCTTCCTCAACATAAGAAACACACTATTTTGTAAGTTCAGAAAAAACCCAAGGAACTAAATTCAATATGAAAAGATAATATGAATAAACATTAAACTCGCTTCATATGAACACATGTGACATATGAACACAAAATGAACACATACAGAAGGAAGGTAGAAAGACAGCAGAGAATAGAAGCATATATGTGTGAACCAAAATTCTGCTTTTGTCTGAGCCAGGGAAAAGCACTGCGGGCACTGAGCGTATCAGCCCTCCCACATCTACCACCAAGACACACAAACTCTGACTCTGAAAATCCCCCGTGCTACTCATATGCGTGGTGATATTAACTATACAGAAGCTAAGTATACATTAGAATTTTTTTTTTTTTAAAGTATGCTATTTCAAATGACAGGTTTGGAAATAAAAATGGAGAAAGAGCTGAAAATATGCATTGCTGGCTTCATAGTAACAACTGACATTGTCAGAAGATCCCGAAGTGTTTCATCAGCTATATATAGAGACGACTTACTCTGTCCCTGAAATTCAGCCATGGATGAAGTGTAGCAAGAAACATTTATAGGACAGACAAATACTACCAAAGCATAGCTTGGGCTTCAGGAGTATGGAGAAAATGCTGACTGCAGTGAGATCACTGGCTTTTGCCAACCCTTTGTGCGGAAGGAAAATCACGGGGCTGAGACACGGGATGAATTGTACCAGCTTAAGATGCCCTATGTGACCTTGGGCAAGTCAAATCAGATAAAATTTTCCCAAAAAGCTAAGTGTTGGCCCATTAGACTACTCTCACTGAGAGAGAGCGAAACAAGCTTGTTGTGCTGCACTCTTCTGTCTCTAAAATGGCATCAGCAATGCTTCTTTTGGTCCTTAATCACGGAATCACACAGAATCACAGAATGGTAGGGGTTGGAAAGGACCTCTGGAGAAGAGCCTTTTTCTGTCTAAAAGCCCTGAGGAGCCTATAGGACAATTATGATTACAGTGTGCTTTACCTTTCACCACCATGTGTGTCTCAGGTCTGTGTGTGCAGCCTGCACCCAAAAATGCCTAGCATTATTCTAGTATGTCAGGCTTGCTCAGGCATTCAGGGTCCCTTATACTCTGGAGAGGATGTTCCTACCCTTTGTAAGGCCACACTTGCAGCCTGCACAGCAGACGGTCCTGGTTCTCAGGAAGGCTTCAAGGCAGGTATTAGTAGGAAACGTTCAATATCTGGTCTCTGCCACAGTATCCCTAGACAGTACTGTGATACATAATAACAATCACAAACTGCAGCGTGAGTGCTGAAAGATGCAATGTAGCAGAGGGCAAACCCGCCAGTGATGGCGGCTGCCAGGCAGCACTAGGCATCAGACCTTTAGTGAATGAGAAGAGCCCTCAGACCTCACATTCTGACATATTTCTACTAAATATTTCAGAAGAAACCATCATACCTGAACTCCTTTATCCCTTGAGCTAGCCTCTTGAGGGTGCTTTTTTTGTTTAATGGCTCTTGTTTGGGTAGACATAGATTAGATCATGAACTAAATAATATCAGAACTTTTGATAGATGCTTTGCATTGGTTAGAAATGTAACATCAAAGGAAAACCTGGGAAATGTACATGGTAATTTATATACCACACTGCAGTCAGTCTGTTAGCACACTGAAGTTGTAGAGCAATAGGCAGACAGTTACAACATAATACACACAGTAACAGGTGGGGAAACTACAAATAGTGCCCGCATAAGATCGGAAAAAATGGTGAGACAGATCCAGGATTTTAAAAACGGTTCAATGATGAGAATGCAAGGGGCAGGACTAGGGGTACAGCATGGCCTATCACAAACCTTCTGAAGAAGGCTTCACACCATCATGTGTTCTCAGAATCCTGGCTGTGTTCCTGTTTTATGTCGGCTTAGCCTTATCACACAAAGATACTAAGCAAGGAAGAAACTGTGCGACTAGGGCAACGCAAAAGCCTGCAACTGACTACACAATTTGTACTTTGTGAATACAACCAGTTAAAAAAAATCCCTTAGCGAGCCAGTCTGTGACCCACAAGTGATTCACCTGCGACTATTTCTCTAAAAAAGCACAACATTACTCAGCAATAGTTTTGGTCACGCCTAGAAAAAACAGAGGTATGCGTGAGAAAAGGAATGCGTAGACAACGTGCCTTTATTTATCTAGAAACAAACATCGTCAACTAAGTCAGAGTTTCCAGACAAGAATTATCTAAGGGGCACAGATGAGACCTGGCAGGTTTTAAATCACTGAGGTATGAGGTAGATATTACGGGCACAGGATATGGGCACTCGATATCAGACACTGCTGTGTTCTAAACTCGGCATTTGTACAGATCGACTGCATGACCTTAGACAATTGCAGTCTCCATGCCCTCATTTCTCTTTCCAGATACACCAATGTAATTACACCAACAGCAATGAAATTAAAGTTACACACTCAAGAAGGCAACCTGGCTGAATGAATTGCCAGTCTGTAAAAATGAACACCGGCTACTTATTGTTCGTTCCACAGGAGCGATACAAAGATCGGTAAAAGGCACAAATTCATCCCTGTATAAGGCAGCATTAGGTGCAACCTGAATTACTGCCAAACAGGGATAACATGTTCTTTTAGCAATATGTATAGTGCAAGTTTTCCTTTTCCAGAATTGTTGTCCTTATGTCCTGTCCAACAAAGCTTTACTGTGACACTCAGCTGTATCAAGGATCAGCACTGAGAAAGTGAACAGTGTTCCTGCCATGCCTCACATGAAAGCAGCAACATCTGAATTTTCCAATTCCTGTTCTGAAGACAATTGTTCCCTGTCCAACTATGATCTCTCTCACTAACTTCAGCCATATTCTCATGTCAGGAGCAACGGGTTTCAGTTTTGCACAACATTCTTTCCAGGACGAGACTGGTTGCTCTTGAGGTCTACCAGCAATAACCTACGCATGGTGAGGGCTCTTGCATTCTTAATCCCTCTGAATGTGGACAAATCCTTCAGTTTTGAATTGGCTTACCTCTCTCCCTGCATAAATCCAGTTTAGCATAAGCAAAGGAGGAGAGGAGAGTATTTGCATGTTTCTTCACTTTGGAACCAGTTTGCCTATAGGATAAATGCAGCGGAGTTGTGCTAATGTGCAGTCTAGATCTTTGTTGTGTGCCATAGTTAAATCTGGAATAGCTGTAATCTTCCAGAATTTCATAATTGAACCAAATTCAAGAGGTTGGTTGGTTTTTTTTTTCAAGCCAGATGCTGTTCTAGCTATTTCTCCAGTTCATATAGACAATAGTCTCTGGAGGTGGAGTAGGACAAAGGTGAGCCTACCTTTATAGGCTATAAGGCTCCACATGTATTTATAGCAAACTCCGGAATTCATTTTTTAGTTGACAGAGTCTGAACACATCTTCCCCGACCTCTTTTCCCATGATAAAAGCATTCAGCAGAAAGCTTATTTTGCAGTTCAAACGGATGGATTCAAATATATCTTGGACTTCTCTAGAGGAGATTATTCACTTACGAATGCGCTTCTACACCAAGACACTTTTTCACTCGTTAGCTGTGGCTCAGCAATCCCCTTTATATCTCCTTCATAGGCAACCCTGGCACACAGATGATCCTTGGAAAATTAGGCCGATCTGCCCCTAAATTTGTAGGGCCTGATTTTTTTACTGTTAAAGTACCAGTGGTGGAAGTCAGGAGGGTCACAGACTGCGCTTTCAACTGCGGGACAGAAAGTTTAAAACAATGCATAATATAAATAGCAGACAAATACAGGATTCTGCTGGGCCTAAAGGTTCAAACCATCCAGCTTACTCAATAGGCAAAAAGACAGTATGTAGTTGTACTCTGTAAAGCACTTCAGGGAAAAGACAAACTCCACAGTACCAGCATTCATTACCCTAAAACTATCCACTGGACAGGGAAATGGAACTATGGAGAGTTTGGAGCATTTGCCTCAGCTTTCTTTCTGTAGACCAAGAATGCTAATGCTGTGAAGTATAAAGAAGTATGTGAAAATCAAATACCCAATAGACTTGGAATACTTGAAGACAAGCACAAATACTGTGATGACCACAGCTGAAAATCATAAATTATCTTTTTGGGAACATGCTTCAACTGAATGCAACAGACCTTCACTAAAAAAAAAAAAAAAATCGTAACGCTGTAGAGCACTGCTTATGCAATACACCGAACAAAGCAGGATTTCTGGAGGAAAAAGTAGTTTGTGACTACGCAATTAAAGTCTGCATTGTGCTACATACAAAGCAGCTGAATTCAGGTTGCTTGGAAAACCTACCTCTGGCATAATCCACCATTAATTGACTTGTTACCTCAATGTTCTTTGAAGATACCTGCTCTACAAATAATTATAAATACATTATAAAATAAGTAATCATAAAGGAGTTCTGAATTGGAAGATGGTTCATACAAAATGTTAAGGAAAGCACCAAAGGTTTCCAGTGCAGCCTAACAGTTACGTAACCACTACAGCTTCTACTCAAGAAAGAACATCGTGCTTTGCATCTCAGATCTGTCTATTGTAGTTCACACAAAAGTCTTTAAATGTGTTACAGTGACATAGACAGACTAGGCACGTTTTAAAGATTAAATAAGTTATAAAATGTTTTGTTTCCCCTCTACAGACTAAAACATGGCACATTCATCACCATGTTGTTAAGAATCAGCAGGTATTGGAAACCAAAGCAATCCTTCCACAAGTAAAGCAAGAAAGATTTGGAAGTGTAACATCCCCTGTGCTGCATTCGAGAGCAATGCAGCAGGAACTGCTTTGTCTCTGGCCAGCAGGCTTCTTTAAGAGAGGTGTATCAGCATTAGTGGCAGAATCACCTGACTCTTAATGCCATACTACTGTGCTCAAGACCAGGCTGCCCTCCTGTCCACTATACTAAGTGCCTGTCAAGCCTTTTGCGGAAATAGCACCCTCCTCCCAGTGTGTCCAAGGAATCACCTCTGATGTCACTGGGCCTCTAAGTCTTTCTCTCAAGCAGCTTCTCTGCTGAGAACTCTCTCAAATCACCAGCATACACAATGCATGCAGAATGACAGAGAGTAAGAAATGCATTGACATATACTTTTCTCAGTAAGAGTTATTAGCTGTTATCAAGAACATTTGCAGTTGTCAAGACTATTTGATGAAAGGCAGCACAGAGTCTTTACATCATCTGGAGTCAGCAGGGCCACTATTTTAACTCTGAAAACATGGCACCTCTAGTACATCAGCAAACCTAGGCTTATCAGTAAAACTAAGTTGCATGCCCTCACCATCTAAATCAAACACACTATTTATTCTAATAACAGGTCTTTTCCCAAGAATACCCAAGATACATAACAGCATGAATAGTTTCCAATGCACAATAAAGCAAATAGAAAAGCTAAACATTTTTTAAAATGGCACCGAAATGCAGAGAAAAGTTTGGGGGATTTTCATGATTGCAGATACTTTATATAATTCAGTATCACAGAAATGCACTCTCTAATACTTTTAAAGTATTACAGTATTAATATCTCTCATATATAAATATGCACATATGTACATACATACATATGTTTAAGAATGCTCAGTTGTCCCCAATGTTCACAGTGCCACTGTGCTAGGCATTACATGAATGCATAACTCATTCCTACACAAAAATATGTAAAATAAACTTTAGAAAGTAGATAAATAAAAATACATAACTGAATATAAGTGAACAGCAAAACCAGCAGATATATATTCTCTCTCTGCTACTGAATGTGGATCATACTGTTTTCAGGCATTACCATATAAAGCTGCGAGTTCATTCTAGTTCAAACCACGTATTCACCAGGTATGGAAAAGGCCCGTGGACTAGCAGTGGCTGGGGCAAATGAAGACATGGAAGCAGTACTGGCTTCAATGGCCAGCCTGGGAAAAGGCTGCAATTTGTATTTCATGCATCCAGATAGGAATGACACTATTTATTCTTCAAGGAAAGTGCTGTGATTCATCTCCGCATTTGAAAAGAAAAAACCAAACAAACCAGCAAACGGCTGACTCACAAGCAAACAGAGGTTCAAACAGCTGCAGGTCAGGAATGGGTAGTTGCACCATGGGACCTATTGCTATTCCAATGCCCGTCAGTTGCTTCAACAACAGGCAGCTGAGGGCAGCAACAGCAAGACAGTGTACTGCAGTAAGAAAAGTATGCTGTGTTAAACATGTTCCTTATTGATCATTTTTTCCTTCTCCCCATCCTTCAGTTTATTGTGTCTTTTCCTATTTACAGCCCTGCTATGAAAGATGAGACATGTCTAGTACACAACACTCTCCTTATTGCTTATTACATCGAAGTCCCTAATGGCCACATTGCTTCACTCTGATTACCAAGTCCTCCCAACGAATTAATGTGACTCACAACTGCCACACAGTAGACCTATGACATCTACTCTCTCAGTAGATTTTCTGGCACAGGTGTCTTTTAATAATAATAAACAGCTAACATACACACACAGTATCATATTTCCCAGCCTAATAAATATCAAATCATAACAAAGGACTATCACAATCTCAGCGATCATGAGAAGCATTTTCCTAGTTTTCTTTGCATCAGTTGTGCAGTTGTTAAAATCCAACTTTCTAGTTGGCTTTTTGCACAATAAACAAACAAACAAATCACAATTCATCAGGTAGCTCAGCACTGAAAGGATTGCTTTTTTCTTCCATTTTTCACCATCTCCATTTGTCGTCTTTAATTTCCCTGATGCTTTTGGGACAAACTACATCCACCTCAAGTGGATACAAATGGATTTAGAGAGACAACTACTGCCTACCCTTTTCAAGCCTATGCTTTCTCTGCACGTGCCTTGCTGAAGCTAGTTATTTGGGCTTTATTTCTCCTTATCTAGAATATATATTTAAAAGCTTCCTTTGCAACAATTTTGATTCAAAAGCCCTTGGTTTATATCACCATATCAGAAAGCCTTTAATACAGTAAAATCCTCAAAATAGCTTCCCACCACCCCATCCAGAGGGTTTCTATTTATTAGATCTGAAATGCAGATACATGAGGATTTATCGCTGGGGGAAGGTACAATAGATTTTCCAAGGAAAGCCAGGGAAGCATGATACCATCTGCCACAGTGGTCAGTAAGTCAACGATGTGCTTGATACATTGCCTAGCAATGAAGCTTCCTCCAGCCCTTCAGTTCAACTGAAGAATTATTCTCCCTTCAGTCCTGTTCCAGCAATGAGAACTGCAATTCTCTGTAACCTCAACCACCACTGAATTATGCTTGATTGTTTCTGCCTCCAGATACATCAGCTGTGCACTCACACAACTTCACTCATTAGAATTACTTCTGAGTTTCACTGATGCAAGCATAAAAAGATCAAGCCCTTAGGGGAGGAAGGGTAGATAGAGAAAACAAATCTTAACCCTTTGTTTTACATAGTGTTGCTACATGATACAATAGTTTCAATCTCTTTGCTTCTAACAAAAGCTTAGCCAAGGGAATAATGGCCTCAAGGCCTTACCAATGTATACACTGCAGAACGGTACTGTCTTATTATTTCAGTGTCCAGAGGTGAAGGGTGGCTGCTGCATTGTCACAGAGGGCAGAAAGAACTGAAAACAGAGAAAAAGACAATACTGCAGCCTTAAGTACACAATAAAGCACTGTTTTTCCTGATAATTACAGTAACTCCATAAATTCAGAGACCACAGATTCATTCTTATAAATTATAAGCTTCCAACAGGGACCACGTACATACACGAATTAAGAACAAAAGACACACATTAGCTCAGAGTAGCAGATTTAACTGCACAGCCTCCAAAACTACAGAACTTTGGCATGCCTCCTACAACCGACAGCAAAACAAAATGTATCTCTTGATAATAAGACTACCTTGGCTTACAAGATGTTCAAGCCACTGCTCCAGAACAGGTTAGTTTACAGGTCAGTTAGCATACATATACCCACATCAAACACACGTATCTGCTAACATCTACTTTTGCTTAAAATGTTACGGAACGCAATACACTCTAAGGAAGTTACAGTCTTCTTTGCGTATCCTAGAAAGGTTTTAATATTACTTCATTACTGTCACAGTTTAAAGCTGGGCTTGCCGTTAAACGGATGACAGATGCTCTTTGTTAACTCTCTCTCTCCTCAAAAGGGGGGAAAGAGAAAAGGGAGACTTATGGGTTGGAAAAGTTAAAACAGCTTTAATCCAACTACAATAATAATGTATTGCAATAATAGAAAGAATAATAATGAAATATATACAAATATATACAAAACCAATGTTGAGGTCACCCTCCCTAATGATGAATACATCACCCAGATGCTGCGGGGCACACCCCAGGAAAGTGCCAGACTGTACTTAGCAGCAGGCAGGAACTGGATTCAGGAACACACAGACTGGGATCGAAGGCAGAAGAATCAGGCAGAGTCCTCCTCAGATGCTTGAGCTGGGCAGAGCTGGAGAGCAGCATCTTGCTACATCACCAGGACCCCCACTGACAGCCCCATGCTGGGCTGAAATAGGCTCCTGGGCCATAGGTGTGGGTGGAAGCACCAAGTGAGGCTGCTTAGGGCCATTAAAGCCCATCAGTGCCCTCAGGCCCCTGGCCATCATAGGAGAGGGAGTGACCCTTGTGATCCCTCAGCTTTATACTGAGCATGATGTGTATAGGATGGAACACTGCAATTGGTCAAATCAGGACATTCCACCCCTTATTCCATACCATTTGTGTCATACTCACATCCCTACTGATTTTGTCCTTAAATATATATACATTTATACATGAGTTTGTTTAGGTCATGACTGCAGGTTCAATCTGTTGTAAAAGTCTCTCAGGGCTTTGGTCTGAAGATTGTCATGGTTCGTGCCCAGGGGTTGCAGGTTAAAGATGTCACCCTCAAGGAAACTGTTGGATGCCACTTGATGAAGCTAGTCCCGGTTTCATTCATTATGTTATCCTGGAAAACAGTTGCAGTCAGATCAGATTTTAGATGTCAGGCAGTGTCACATTCCCTATTAGAAATGGCATGGGGAAATGTCAGAGAACATACCAAGATTATTAGCAAGCAACGGTGAAGAGCATGGAAGGCGGCTCTCCTCCACCTCCTTCAGAACTATTTTAGCAATACAAAATTATGGTGACTCACTAGATTACAGGACCTGGTGCAAGAACGAAAAAGAAGCATCATTTTAGCAGATTAATTAATAAGCTTTTGAGAGTACTTCAGAGTACTTAATACAAACACTCTCTAACTTTGTAAACAGTAAATTGTATAGGTAGTACTCAATTCCTTACCTTCATTTTGATATATTACAATTGAATGTTACTGAACACTTCTTTTTTTGTATCAGAAGTGACTCCCTTTTCCTCTTTAAATGAAATTCCTCCCCATCTGTTGCCTACACATGAGACCAAACCAGAAGATTCATTCTGGAAGCGCACTAATGGAAATTTGGTCTACGGAGCAGAACAAGATCTAGCCTGCATAAAACCTCTGAAAAGTACACAGTGTGATGAGGGTTCCTCAGCACCACTTCATTCTACAAACTTCCTCCTACTGGGTGGAATTACTGACTGAGGTAGACATAGCTCTATATATGCACACCTGGGAAGGTGGGTTAGAAGGAAGGGAATATAAAGACTAGATCTTTATCTGTATAAAGACATCAATTATATTTGCTCCAGTGGTAGCTCAAATTTACCCAGATATAAAGAACATTAAAAGTTTAATCATGTTCGTATTTCTCAAGCAAATCTTTTCAGAAAACACACCAATGCTCATAAGATAACAGGCGTACAGAAAACACTTGAAACAGATCATTTTTTTCCAAATAAAAATGAGTATATGACAATTTATGTTCTAAAACTTCAAGATTTTTTAACAATCTAATCTGCCAAATGCAGTTTAATTGCAGCAACCAGCAGAGGTGACCTCAGCGGTAGCACGACTACAAGAATTCCACCCATACAGACCAGCTATGTGATGATGCAGGCACTGAGCTAAAGGGACTGGCTGAAACAGGCTTGGATTTAAGTTCCCCCGAAAAGCATCTCTTCGTAGTCCAGCACGGAGCAAACTTCTGTGATAGTCAGCTTCACCACTGGGGAATTACAAAGCCAATTAAGCATATTTCCTAACAGACTTTCTGTTTTTATGTTTTTCCCAGGAAACACTTTTTTAGAATTAAATTAAGAACAAATATTATTCCCTTTGCAAGAGGTGTCTCTGTTCCTCCAGTTAACCTCCAAAGGGAATCCCAGCTTTACTCTGAAACCAAACAAGGATGGAACAGAAAGCACAAAGGTATAAAACCTCTGTCTTGCAGCACTCCACAGAAAAGAACAGAGTGGGATAGGAGTACTGGAAAACCTGAACATATTTCAGCATTTACAGCTTCTAGTTTATCTTTCTGGCTAGAGTATTCAAACAATGAACACATTGCTAAAAAATGACTAGTTTTCTTTTTTAGAAACAGCTTTCTGTCCTTTGCAAAGTCTACATATTTTAACATTTGGTATTTTTAGACATGGAAACATCCATATTTATGCAGGCTTAAACTATGCTAAAAATAAGGTCACATTAAGGCTTCGCAAAGGAAAAGATGCACAGCCGCAGGGAATGTGGAAAAGTGCAATAAATTGGCCTCTTGGTTTGCATCACCCTTAGTGAGCTCATTTGCTAGATGATCAGAATCTCAGTGTTAGAACAATCAGAAAAATAATAGCAGTCTTGTTAAATCAGTAATATCCTCCAAGCACCCTAGCACTGTTATAACTGCTGTGGTAGCAATCTTTAACAGCTCAGCAATTGCTGTCATTACCTTGCATATGTTATCACATATTACCATGTCAGAAGTAACACGATATATAGTTAATACATGCTCTCTGACAAGGCATCAGCAAATATAATCAGGCACGTAGTCAGACATCCAGCTTCACTTCCTCTCTCTGCTCTGACTCCTACAAAAGTTTACCTTAATACAAGCAGAGTCTTTTTGAAATCAGTGGATCCTTGTAATGGATAAAATTAAGCATTTAAACAATTCTCTGCAACCCTAAACTTTCATCAGCTTTTTGTATTTCTACTCTATGCTAAATGATTGCCAAATACGACAGCTTTACTATGCGAACAAATGTGCTATTTTTGCCATAGCTGTACAGCTTCTCGAAACTATATGGAAATAATTTTACAGATCTGGTGCTGGAATTGTTATATTTGACATCATTTTGTCCATTCACTGACACAGCTGAAATCAGTTTTACTCCTGCTTTTTTTTTCCCAGAGCTCTCCTGGTTTGTCACAAGCCACGTCCCCTTTCTGGCTTTGTGCATTGACTTCCAAGTGCAGAACCCTGCAGCCTTGCACGCAAACTGGTGGCAGACATAATGGTTTTTAATATTAGGAATTTATTTTTAATCTTGAGGGTAACCCAACCTTGGACGAGAGCCTCAGCGAAGCTGTGGAATTTCCATCCTTAGAGATAACTCCAAACGCAACCCAACACGACTCTGAGCCACTCGCTGTAAGCTGGCCCTGCCCTGGGGCTAAATGGGGTGGCTTTCAGAGGACACTTCCAACCTGCAGAGTTCTGCAACTGGGATCTCGCCCATACGCACTACAGAAGCTTTCAAGACCTTTTGCTTACGGGGGTCCTGCACCTCGCCTAGCATCACTCGCTCCAGATACGGAAAAATCCTGAGGTAGCACAACCGCACGCTGACGCCATTCAGGGGACCCCCGCCCACACGCGGCCCGGGCCGTGGCCTTGCTGAGCTCAGCACAAAGCCAGCAGCACCCTCGCCGCAGCCACCCCGCTGGGCCTTCTCCACCACCTTCGCGCCGGCGCTGCGCGCCCTCGCGCCTCCACAGGCCGCCTGGCCTGCCTGCTTCCCCAGCGCAGGCAGGCCGGCCGGCCCCCGCGCCACACCTGCACGAAGCCTCCACACGGACGCTGAGCTCCGAGGCACCCGCCCGGGTGTGCGGAACCACCGGCGACGGCCGCAACGGGCGCCGCCCACCGCCCTCGCAGGCACGGGCCACGCTGGCGCACCGCCGCGCCTGCAGGGGGCGCATGCTCAGCGGAGCTCCGGAGCGGGCGCGGGGCGAGGGGGCCGGCTCCCTGCCGGTCGGGGGCGGGAGCTTCCCGGGCGGCTGGGGCCGCTGCTTCCGGGCGGGCGGCGCGCGCGGGGCCCACGTGGGGCCCGGCACGGAGCGGCGCGGCGGGCACTCGGGTCGGTGTCGGGCTCCGGGAGCGGGAGGCGTGTGACGTGTCACCGCGTGGCCTGCCACCGCCTGCCGCTGTCGCCTCTGTTCGCCGGCGCGGCTGGGCCCGTCGTGTGCGCACCGGCGGGGGGCAGCC
>VZSC01012143.1:0-54469 GCA_013398225.1 Steatornis caripensis | reverse complement strand
AAAAAAAAAAAAAAAAAAAAAAACGGATGAAGAAATGTAAATGGGAAACGCAAACCCACGTTCCAAAAAAAAAGCCGAAAGGATAGCGCAGGAAACTGCAGGCCGGCCGGCATCGCTCTGGTCCTTGGGAAAATCATGGAGCAGGTCCTCTTGGAGCACATTGGTGGGCACGTGAAGGCCAAGGTGACTGGGGAGAGCGGGGTCCCTGAGGCGGTCAAGGGCTGGAGAATTTGCCCAGTAAGCTGAGGCTGGTGGGAGGAACGTCTCTGGTCTCATTTGGCCTGGAGAAGAGAAGGTTTTGAGGGGTCTAACAGCAGCCTGCGCATATACCCACGAGGAGGTTTCAAGAAGATGGGTTGGGCTGTCCAGAGGAGTGTGTGGCTGGAGGACGTCCTGGCAGACAGTGGGCATAAGGTGAAACAGTAGAGGTTCAAACAGGAGATAAGGAAAAGCGTCTTCGTCTTCACTGTGAGGACGGTCAAGCAGTTAAACAGGTTGCCCAGGGAGGTTGTGCTCTCCATCCTTCTGAAAACTGCAACTAGATAAGGCCCTGAGCAACCTGGTCTGATTTCAGGGCTGGACACTGCTTTGAGCAGGGCCTTGGACTGGAGATCTCCCAAGGTCTCTTCCAACCTGATTGTGTGATTTCATGAAAACATGCAGACGCCTTGCTCTTTGCGCTTATCTCTTTCCATTTTTATATAGAACTTTACTCAGGAATGTGACACGTCTTGAATAAGAAAGCTGTTTTCTAAAACCAGAAAGATTGATGTCATATATGGATTTTAAGTAACGAGATTGTAGATATGTATGTCTTTGATGCAATGCAGAATATTTTTTAGCTTCTTAAATAGTTACTATAGAAGTGCTGCATATAATCATTTATTTCTTCCATATTTCAGCAAGCTGCCTAGTTTCTTTTTCAGCTGAAGTTGTCTGCTTTGTTCTTAGCTGCTAGTATTTACAAGCTTGTGTAAAATAATCATTCCAATGGTTCTCCAGTGGTGTACGTGCAATATTGTATTTTAATTTATTCAAAGAGGTACCTTTTCTTACTTCATCCATATAAAATCATAGAATAATTTTGGCTGGAAAGGACCTCTGAAGGTCATTTGGTACGAGCCCAACTGAGCACAGGACTAGCTAGCACAGGTTGCTCAGGCCTGTGTTTGGCAGTTTGGGGATAGGAGGTTTTATGGTCTCTGATCCATTCTTGCGCCTCTGATCCAGTGTTTGATCACCCCAGGATTTAAAACAAAATCAATCAATCCATACATTCACTTGGCATTTTCTGTGTTCCAGCTTGCATCTGTTGCCTTCTATCCTTCACTGTGCATCTCTCAGAAGAGTCTGGCTCCATCTTCTTGATAACCTACACTATATCCCATTACGTAGTTGCAGACAGCAGGAAGATTTCCTTCTGACTCTCCCTTCTCCAGGCTTAGCAAACTCAGTTCCTCCTTTTCTTTGCATGTTATTTTCTACTCCCATGACCATCTTAGTGTTCCTGTGCTGGACTTGCACCCATATGGCAACGTTTTTCTTCTACTAATGAGCTCGAAGTTGTACACAGTCCTCCAGGTGCAATCTCACAAATGGAGGGGACAGTTCACCTCCATCAGCCTGCTGGCTGCGCTCTCACTGATACAGCCCAGAATGCTGCTGGCCTTCATTGCTGGCAAGAGCACACTGCTCATACTTGTTAATGTTCTTTTCCTTCATCAGTTAAGAAATACAGAAAGTGTAGCAAAAGTTTTGGTCTTAGACCTGCTTACTGTTTGGTTTGGCTTGCTTGGTGGAGATGGCATATGCCAGTGTGGAGGTAGGTGGGTGGGACTGGTGAATAAAACTGTTGCGTTTAAAGCATTCTTCCATTTTTTTTCCACAGGATGCACTGGCTTAGAAGAACTGATGGGGATTGATCCCTCATTTGAAGTGTTCCAGTCCAGTTTGTTTAGTTCCACGTCCAAAGGCCTGGAACGCAGCGTTCAGTCTAAAGCAGTAAATCAGCAGCTGAATAAGAATATTTCGTTGTTCCTGATTCACCTGTCCCCTTACTTTATGCTTAAGCCAGCCCAGAAGTGCCTTGAATGGCTGATTCACAGGTAATCCACTGAATAGCCTGTCTGTCAATAGAGGAGACTACTAGAAATGCCAGACTTTTTCCCCAATGAGAAAAACTTTGAATAATTTTACTTTAGTTTTCTGAAAATACACATTAAAGTGTTAAATATATCCATTTGGGCTTAGTCTTTATTGGGCCACGTGTTCTTCCTTGCCAATTAGATTTTTGTCTTTTGATGAGTTTCTGTGAAAATTTTGATCTGTCGTGATACTCTATATAAAAGCAATTTCCTTGCTTTCATCAAATTTCCCAGCCCTAGCCATCTTACAGAAGACCTAGAGAGGCATCTGCGTAATATATATGTTATACTGAAATTCGTATGAGATTATGGTAACGTCTGATTTAATATTGAAATCTATGCAGAAGAAACGAAGGCAATCTTTATTCCTGTAGGGACCTAAAATCACTGAGTGAGGAAGAAAATTGCTAGCACTTTTGTTTCTCTAGCACATACAGGCTAGTGGCCACTTGGGATTCTGGACTGTAGGTGGACCATATATGTTTGAGTCAGTATGATAATCATCTCTGGTCTTGCTTAAAAGCAAGTAAACTAGGTGTTTTGAGAAGAATGAGTCTGGGCCTTTTTTTTGGACTTCCAGATAATTTTAAACTGTATATATTTGTTTTTTCTTTTAGATTTCACATCCATCTCTACAATCAAGATAGTTTGATTGGTTGTGTTCTGCCATATCATGAGACTAAACTATTTGTGAGAGTTATTCAACTTTTAAATATAAAAAGCCCAACTCATAAATGGCATTGGATGGATCCAATAAGGGTAAAGTATTTAACAGGTGCAAGTTGGGAGAAACATGAGGGACTTTATTAAAAAATATCTTTACTCTGTTACTAGATTGATGAATATGGCCCACCTGTTCATGTGGTTAGTTGTAGAACCATAGTGAAAGATTTAATTGCAGAGACGGAGCCTGGATCCCCACCTGTTGTTTCTGCTAGCTTTCTTTAATGTTAATTATAAAAAGCTTTGATTGTAATTACTCTTTGTTTTGGCAAAGTTAAAGTATGCTTTTAAGGTGCAAGTATTTGCTGCTGCTAGGAAGATAAGTCAATTACTAAAATACTTGTTTATTTGAATGTAGATTATATGTAGTGCTCTTCATCGTCGTCTTAATGTAGATACAAAAAATTCCAGAGGCTTGTGGGTTTCCATCACTTATTTCCATTTAAATGGTGTTAACTGATCGGTACGATTAATTTTGAGATTATATTAATTTTTACTTCAGGTGCTTCACTTTACCCTTGAGTGTTCTAATTTTACTTTTTTCACCACACAAAGAAACCTGGAGTCCCACTGGCAAGGGGTACTGTCATTACACACTGCTACAAAGACCTGGATTTCATGGATTTCATCTGCAGGCTGGTGGCAAAATCTGCGAAGGTTGTTCATTTATTCTATAACGTTATTTGTTTGTTATCACTTGGGTTTTGCCATCCTTGTGTTTGTATAGTATGCTATTTAGTAACATCTTGAATTACGTATCAAATATTGAAAGGAGTCATTTCTTAGTAAACAATATGAAAATTTCTTTTCTTTATATAGATGAGTGTTTATCAGGAATTCCTGTAAGGAAGTGGCTGAGAACCAATGATCCATGACAAAACAACTTGGCAATACTATATTGCTTAAAGATACTGTATTGCTTCAAAGTACTTAATTGTCTCAATTTCTTTGATGAAGTCATTCCGGTTATTAGTTCGTAACTGTGCTTTGAATTTGGGTATCTCTTTTGGGGGTTGTCATGAGTGTTTTAAACGTACATCTTCAAATAAATTCTCATTAATAAAATTGGGAATGTTAGAAGGTGAGCAAATTTGTTTGGTTTTTCAGCTAATGTCAAATAAAGGGCCAATTTTATAGTCTCAGGAAGGTAAGATGTACGACAGTTCCAAATATTTGGAGAACTAGAATACACGTACTGTCGAACTAAGCAAAGCACACACAATAGCAGGGTTTGTTCACAGATGTAGTAGGAGGTGTTAAACATATACCAGTCAGCTTCTTGGCTGTCCAGTTCTCAGCCTTGAGCATTACACCAAAATCACAAGTGATTTGGGTTACATTATGATTAACTACAATAGCTGAGGAATAGCACCCGTTTCCTTCTAGCTTGTCTGCAACGGGAAGCAGTAACCTCTGGTGAGCGGTACTGCTAGGAGACAGTGATAACTTTAGTTGTGCCAGTAAGAACTGGTGGAGCTTCCATGCTGGAGTTGAGAGATTTTGCTGGTTTGTGGCAAGTCATATGTGCGTTTCCACTTTTCCTGATGTCTGAACAACTGATCTTTCTGTGGTGCAGGTCTTTTCTGAGTGTCCTGACAACTCGGCTCAATTGAGAGTTCTTCTTGCGTTTTATGCCTCCACCATTGTATCGGCTCTTGGAGCTGCAGAGAAGATAACAGACACTATAGTCTCTATGCTGCTTCCTTACATCCAAAAGGTATGTCAAGCTTTGTTTTTCGTCCTGTGTGATGAAGTGTACTGTGTTCTGCGGACATGCATCTGCAGATAACATTTAAGAGGGACACTCTGTGTGAAATGTGTCGTACCACTCTTAGCCTGCTTTGGAACATCGGGCAGGTGAAGATCTGTGAATAACACTGGTTTTTCACACCCCAGATGAGCACTTTAAGAACTCTGTTTCCTAGTCTGCATGAGGAATGGTGCTGTGAGAAGTGGATACGCAGTTTCAATGAACCTCTTTGCCTTAGAGACTTACTGTGCTACTATGAGGAAATGGAGTCAGGGTGGACAGCCTGCTTTAATATGCTCTTTCCTCCGGGGCTGTTGCTCTGTTAACGAACAGAGCAGCAGTTAATGAATGTGTCTTCTGTATGTGTGCATCGTGTTGACAGCTTTTTCTTCTTGCAAACTGAATTTATAGATCCCTTCAAAGCCAACATATGGAGAAGAAGATAGTGTGATTCCACGGATGTCAGAATGAAAAGGATGTTTATGTTGATGTACTCTTTTTTTAATTTGCGTTTATTAAAAATCCGCCTTTATCTCTTTTCCTAGGGCTTGAAATCCTCTATACAGGATTACAGAGCTGCAACATACATGATAATCTGCCAGATGACAGTGAAAGTGACAGTGGAGGCTTCCTTGGTGCATTCCTTGATGTTACAGATAAGCAAGACATTATCTAAAGTGCCATCATTAGTCAGGGATGGGGTGGCATGCTTGAACCTACTTCTACAAACTCAGAAAGGAGACAAACTTGGGAAAAAGTAAGTCCATGTGAATTGAGTTTTCCCGCTTCTGAAAAGCTCAGACTGCACCTGGATAATTTGAATTTTTTTACCCTCCTCGTTAAAGGGATACTTTCCTATCAGAAATTTTGGTAGTTAACATTTCAAAGGGCTCAGAAGTTTCTTTGGCTTACTTTGAAAATTTATGTGCTCGCTACAGCCAAGGAGTCTCAGTGGTTCGAGTCTGTCATCTTTTGGTCCCTCTCCTGCCAGATCCCTCAGTAAAGGATTGCTGTCAATGTGCAAAACTGAACCCTGGCAGTGAGAGGTTTTCTTGAAAAGTCGGAATCCTGGAAGAGAAGCCAGCACAATAATGGTAGTGCAAATTTGAGGTTATTGGAGTAGCTTGGAAAACAGAAGTTCTCTGCCTTAAATGGGAGGGCTTTGAGTTCATACAGTTTGACACTTGGAGCGTAAGTGCTTCTATACCACCACTTCGTTGGTCCCACAAGTCAGGTGTTCTTCTGGAAGTACTTGCAGTATTTCATTCCCGTTGATCTGTCAGCCCTGCCCTGCCAGTTAGCTAGGGCTGTTGGTGTGCAGTTGAATACAGTGATGAAGTCCCACATGCTACAGGGAGTTTGCTTGCTGCCAGAAAGGTTAGCATGGGTATTACAGTAGGATAAATCTTTGCTGGGATAAGTACAGTGATTATCTTTCAGATAATTGAACACAGTCATAGAAGAGGAAAATGGGTTAAAAGCTAAGGTGTGGGGAACTAAGGAAAGGCATGCTTGATGCATTATACTGCAGCCAGCCAGGTGGGTATAAAAGGAGACAAGATGAGAGAAACTTTTTATTAGCAGGAAGGGAGATTGCTTCTACTCTCTTTGAGGCTCTCCTGTCATCGAGCTATTATTTCTCCTCCCTTCCTTTTGCTGCCGCTGAGTAATAGATATGCTCCTTGCACTGTGAGGATATCTCTTCATGCAGTCCATACAAGTATTTTTTTTCTTACACTACGAACTTTGCAAGAACATAGGTATGTTCACTGTGCCATTGCAGCAGCTGTGCTCAACGTGACTCGCAGTACCCTGTTTTCTTCTTGGATATTAAATGCACCAGTAAATGTCTGGTAATAAGGAGGTGGAACCCCTTGAATATTTTCAGCATTTGTTTACAATGAGGCTGTTACCTGTTGCTGAAAATTGAATCATTAGGAAGTCTGCATGGTTTGAAAGTATTGGTAACCCAGATGAGCATACATACCTTTTTTTTCCTTCCCTGTTCCACTGTGCAGGCCGTTTAATTATCTGTGCAAAACCCCAGAACTGGTAACAATTTTGCAAGGCCTTTCAGCAAGCTATGATATCTCCCCTCTTCTGCGTTACCTGTTGCCTCACCTTGTTTGCACTGTCATGAAAAGTGATATGGGTAAGTTAGCGTACATTTTTACAATTTCGTTGAGTCTTAAGGACACAAGGCTGTGGTCAGTGTCGTAGCTGTGTAATTTTAGTTGCTTCTGCCATTTGAACTGTGCTAATACACGTGAAGACCTGATTGAGCTTTTGTGTCTATGTTGCTTTTTGGTTTTCCAGGCCCTACAGTGGAGGCTATTTTAGGCATTCTTATATCTGTATCGCTTTGATTTAGATGTTGATTTGCAGTATTTCAGCAGTAACTTAATTTTGATGTGTGAAATTTCTGACTCTTGGAGATGTAGTGTAGTACCACAAAATCATTTTTAGGTAGATTACTTGTGCTCCGTGTGTAGTTTAGCTAGTGGAAATCTGTGTTTACCTGATGAATGAAATGTGCCTGGGAACAATCTGGGACCGCAAGGCTGACTGGCATGCAGTCTGTGCTAGTAGACTAGTGCACTAGTGCAGTAGTCTGTTTGCACTGTGGACTTGTAACTGCCAAATCATGATTGGGAAAGCTCTTTTGTTGAAAAGGTCCAGTTTCACATCAGGGAACGCTGTAGGGAGTTGCTGGCACAGATTGTGGTAGCAGGTCTGGAACATTCCAAAGCATACTTGGATTTATTGATAGCAATGCAGCCTTTGGCAGTTTAATGACATTGGTTTAAAGCATTGCTAGCAGCTCACGGAGAGTTAGTGCTAGCTATCAATGAACATTATTGTCTTCAAGTTGTGTGCTTGGTTCACCAGATGATGATGCCTGTAGAAGCTATTAGCATTAATCAGTATGAGGGGTTTATTCTCAAACTATTGTTCGTCTTTTATGATTACGCATTGTTCTTAGAGGAACAAGAAGAATCTGAAGAGACGGAGAATGAGATTTACATCAGACATCTTGAAGCTATTCTTCAGAGTATACCACTGGAAAAGGATTTAGATCACCTGTTGGCTTCGTGAGTTAACTTTGGTTTTTTTCTGCAGTACTATGGTAGTTTTTGGTTTAATAACAACTAATTGCTGACAATGGCATTAGCATTATATGAGCATGTTTTTCTGCATTCGTAAGTTAACTCCAAACCTGGATTTTGAAACTGAAACGTTTAATGATCAGGAAGAGCCTTGCTTTTGGCACTTGTGGGAGTACTTGTGGGACAGAGTGAAACTTCAGGCCAGGAGCAAATCTGTACTTGCAATAAGGAATGCGTATTAATCCTAACCTGTTTAGCAGTGTGCTTTAACATTAATGAAAACTATACTATCCAGAAAATGGTCGCTTTTTCTTTTGTTTATAATTTTAGCAAGTTTCTTGAAGAGTATGTCTCCTGTGGCACAGAGATTGAATCTAATCCCACCAAAATGGCTGCACTCAATCAAAAGTTGCTTCCTCTTATCAGACTTCTGGAGATAAAGTAAGTTCCGTTTTCCTATGACAGACTGACAATCTGTAGAGTGGTGATGTCAGCTACAATGTTGGCTTATTGGATGTAGTAAGCACAATATTCTTGCTCAAATAAATACAGTAAAAATAACTGACTGTTAATCTTAGTCCAGATTTTAATTTACTGACTGTCCTTACGTAGTTATCACTGTAATATGTGGACACAGACCTTCTGGCTCTGCACAGCTGTTTGCTGTGTAGCATAACCTTTTCTGCTCATTATTTATCCTAGTGGTCTGCATATCGTTCATCTGTGTTAAGACATGGTTGATTGCCTTTGCAAAACTACATAAAACAGCTGGTTCAGATGACTGCGTGTGCATTCAGCTTCCTTGTATTTATCCAGTAAATACATGTCCTTCTGTAATGCTCTGTGGAAAACGTTGGGGGTTTTGTCTGTTGGCAGGTATCCTAAAGCCTTAGACTCCGTGTTGGAGAAGCATCTGGAACGTTGCACAGATGAGGCGGACCAAAATCTTTTTCACCAATTTATTTCTCTTTCATTAAGCTGTGGCAAATACAAGGTAGGTAGAAGCTCAGTTTGTGATCCTAGCTCTTATCTGGTTATGCTGTCAAAAGCTGATATTTTGACAAAGTTCTGCTTGCTCTCCCTCTTTCTGAACAAAATCTCTACCATTCCCACAAAAAAAGCCCCACCAACCAACTTAAATGTGAAATTTGTTTCGAAGGAGTTGATCAAAACTGTGGTAAAATCAGAAGTTATCAGATCTTTTAAGTTTGTGTTTTATCATCAACAGTCATGAGTGTGAGCTTTTTTTTCATGGTTAAAATGTATACCTGCCCCAATTGCTACCAATATTTTTTTTTTCCGTAGGAGCATGGCCACCACATATACTGTAGTGGTGGTTAGTGACAACATGGTGGTGCCCAGCAAGGCTTCATCTTACTTAAAGATTTTGTCAGTGTCAGAGGTGTCCATTTTAGGAAAGTTGACAAACAGCTTTATCACTTTTGAGAGAAGGTGGCTCAGTCCTTTTTGTTGTGTTGATTTTTATGAATGTTTATAGTCAGTAACATGGAAGAATAGAGCGACTAAAGAGTTCTTCCTGTGCCGTTGTGGAAGAGCAATTGAAACTCAGCCTGTTGCAGAATAACCGTGAATGCAACAGATCTGTCCAAGGAATTTATTATTAAGAGATGGTTAGTATTATGGCTGTTGTTTGCAATGATTGAAAGACTAAAAGCACTTAAGAAAAGATCATAAACTACATAAAGAAGTCCTTTGTGTATTATTGTACCGATTTAATGAAGGCATAGGTCCTGTCACTGAGTAACAAATGGATTAACAGAAAAACAAGGCGTGTGGAACAAAGGCATGTGACTCTCTGCTAGCATTTAAGGTTCCTGAGATAAGTGCACACAGTTGGACTGGCAGGGATGCTTTTTTAATGGTTTCTATCTGTGCTCTGTCACACTGACATTGTCACTAGAGCTTTCTGAGAATCCTTAGATAAGTGTAGTGCTTTTCTAGGACAAAAAAGTGACTGCGGCTTACTGTACGTTTCAAGCTGTATTCCAAAAACTGTCTGCCAAAATGAAGGAAACCAAATTTGAAACAGTAAGACAATGTCATTGTTCTGTAATTGATGCTTTTTGGGTCTGAATTACACAGATTTTCTTCTGGTACAAAAAATAGCTGAAACAATTTCTCCTGTTATCCTTATATATACTTAAAATTATTTTTAACATGCAGTGAGTCACTGTGAAATCTGTATTTCAGTTTCTGGAAGACTCTGATACCTCCCTTCTGCTTAGTTTGAATCATCCTCAGCCAGCTGTGCGGGTCCTGGCTCTTCAGCATTTGAAAGATGTTATTGAAACATCAAAGGTTTGTGTCCTGAATCTCTCACTTGCAGAACTGACTTAACATGTAATGTCTTCAAAAAGCTGTTTGCCAGGCATATCAGTTAAACTATTCACGTGTCATCCTCATAGTGTTTTCAGTAGGCTTCTGTCACCATTTTCTTATATTCTGGATGTAGTTCTTGTTTATTAAGCTGCTTGTAGTCTAACATAAAATCTAAGTTAATGGATACTTCTGGTTTTCTTTCTTCTGTTGTTGAAAGTTAGTCTGCCTGTGGGGTTTAATTTAGATGATGTTAGCACTTTTCTTGTACTAGGACTCAGATATTTCGTTAAAAACTTGTAAATTGTGCTTACCAACAAAAGATTCTTTTTTTTCTTTGGCTCTTTTTTTCCTTTATTTTTTCAGGAAGGCTTTGATCAGTCTTTCATAGAAGAAGCAATTTTTAGTCGGCTCAAGGATGACAACAGAGATGTTGTAATGTCTGCTCTTAGTTCTTTGGAGGTAAGTGTGTGTCTTTTGATATGCCAGGTGAGATTTTAGCTGGTCTTGAATATGTGTGTCTGGAATGTGTTCTTTGTAATTGCCCTTCTTCTACCGATGTCCTCAGTGTGTGGCTTTTGTCCTTTAACAGGATGAAGCAGCACAAGTTTAGGAGGTTCATGTTGTGCTGCCTCACAGTCCTCCCCCACCAATTTCTGCTTCCTGATCTTTCCTAAAGTGTTTGCAGCTAACCTGAATTTATTGATGGTTTTTTGTGTAGCTACTAAAGTGTATTTTAATCTTTGATTATTACTTGAAGTGTGCTTCCTGCTGATCCTGCGCATTTTTCTATAAAAATGCAAGCCATGTTATCTGCCTTTTGGATGGAAAATGGTGCAGTGACAAGTTGTTATGCTAGTGAGAAGTGGTCAGTTGAGTTTTTCCATATGAGAGTCATTCAGTCAGTTGATAGTGGCAAAGTCCTAAACTCCAGCTCAGGTTTACTGGATAGGACTGTGGTATGCATTGTACTGATTGTTTCCAGCTAGAGTAACAGTCTGTCTTTACTGCTTTTGCCAGTAGTAGTGGAGAATATTATTAGCAGTAGTATAATTGGTCTTGTGTGTTCATTCATTCTCAATCACTGAAAAATAGGAATAGAAGCACGTGAGGGCTGCTTTAAACTTTAGTATCCTTTGTTAATGTGCCTTATATTTTTGTCATACGGATGCTATGTGAAGTAAAAGCAATTCTTATTTAATTATAAAGTGTTTTGCTTATTGTTTATCCATTTTACCAAACATTTCTGCATTTGTTAAATTCTCCATGCTTTAGCATATCAAGAAGACGTACTGGGCAGCCTTATAACTTCTGTTATACTGATAATGTTACCCTGATAATATTTTTAGTACATGGTCATCAATTGGAATGCAATTAGTGGTGTTTGATCCCATTTCCACTTGATATAGCAGATGCGTATTCCATTATGATATGGTAAATTATTTTATATTTTATTATACTTTGATTTCTTTTTCTTGATTACTTTTCAGATTTTCAGGAAACAAGTCAATCCAGAAGTAGTAGTATCAAGTCTTTTGAACATCTTCCAGAGAGCTGATCTTTCAAAGGATGGGAAGTGGTATGTTTGTGCCTTTTTCAGTCTTAAGTTCTTTCTGTATAAATTAAATTTTTAAGAAGTAAAACTCTTTTTCACTTCAAATACTTTTTGTTATGCTATATCTGTGCTTAGTTACAAGACAAATGTTCAATTATTTGCATACCATTTCCCATGAATTCCTTATTTGTTCTCACTGCTATATAGATTCAGGAGATCACCGTGGAAAATGGAGAACAAATCAAAGAAGTGTTGCTGGTATGATTGAGCAGTGATTTTTCAACATGATTTGTTCTCTTTTAGGTACAAGGTTCTGGAGCGAGCGATAAAAATTTTAGCCAAAGAGGAGATTTTGAAAGAGAAGAAAGAACTACTAGATGAAGCAGTAATGCGGTTGTTACCTTTTATGGTAATTACTAATGCAAATTCAAAATCTTCAGATTGGAAAATGGCCATTTGTCTTTCAGAATCTGATCTCTGCTCCTTACACCCTTTACTGAAAGGTTGGCCAGAAGGTAAAGCATTAATAATAACTAATTTGGTAAGAGAAAAATTATGACAATTTAGGACATCCTTATTGAACCTAAAACTTATTGAAGGAAACTGACTGTCATTAACAAGCTATCATGTTGGGAGTGTGAGTGGAGTTTTTTAAAAAAGTCTTTGAAAACATGAAGAAATTGTCTAGTATATTTCTGATTGTTTCTAAATATTATTGAGCCACCAGTGGTTTAAGATGTGATTTGATAATGTCTGATTATTATCTTTTTGCTTGGAATAGCTCTTGAAGAGGCAATTAAATCTAAGTCTGCAGAGTTGATTGGAGTGGCCAACAAGAAAATGATTCTGCTGTTGTCTAAAAACATGATTTCAAGGGACCCTTCCTTACTGTTGCAAATGGTACGTGTACCATGTTACCCTAACCTTAAAAGATCTTACTTTGCAGGTGGTCACTGTAGTAGAAAAAATGTGATATAGAAGAACTTCGTATGTGCTCTTCCTAGCGTTAGTATTCTATCATCAATCTGCTAGGCAAATATATATATATTGAATATCAAACCCTGATACAATTTAGATAAAACAGATTTCTGCCTTAACATAGGAAGAGAAGAATTGAAGCTTATCTATTTGGACAAATGATTAGTGTAACTAAATTCCAGGAATTTTTAGTTTCCTGAAAAAAAAACCCCACGAATAAACAAGTATACCTGTGGGTAGTCCATAGAAACAGATGTTTGTGCATTCCCAGGTTCCAAAGAGTGCCATTACAGCAGACAGTAACTTGTTACCAATGATAGAAGGTAACAAGGGTTTAATTGGACGTGCAAATGAGAAGTGGTGTAAAGTCATAGTGAAATTCCACTGTGTTACAGACTTTTTGTTGTTTTTCCTCCACTCCGTTTTCTAAGGTTGATGATCTGATACTCGTTGCTGAAACGGAATCTGACAGTGTGAGACAGAAAGTAACTACTCATATAATTGGTTCAGCGCTTGTTCAGTGCTGCTGCAACACACAGATGAAGGAAAGTTATTTTTCAGTGGCTATCAGAGTCTTCCGTTTCTTGGATAAAAAGATCAAAAATCTCAGAGCTTGTGACCCTGCAGAGGTAAGATGTAAACCAGTTTGGAGAGGGTATTTTCTTTGTAATGGAGAAATCTTTTTTTTATTGAAGAACAGAAGTTCAGAAACCTTGAGAAGGACTGAAAATCTCACCTTCGTTTCTTTTCAGAGGAAACACACACGCTCGGCAGCAGTGCTAGAAGCTGCCATTAAGAGTTGCTCTTATATTTTACGACTTGAGTGAGTCTGCATTAAAAAATTAAGAACTCAGAGCTTTAGGCTGGCATCCCACCAACTGATTCAATGTTTCAGTGCAGTGGGATTGGCGAAGTTTGGGGTGTTTCTGCTGGCTGCCCTGTGGCATCATGTGGTGTCGTTGTTTGGCTTAGGAATTTCAGGGGTTTTAGTCACTGACTAAAGGCTTTGCTGGCTTGTTCAGTAGGGGAAAGAAGGAAATGCAGTTGGGTATGAAAAAGAGCTTATGCTAAGATCAGTTCCAGAGGAGGGCCATGAAAATGATCAGGGAGCTGGAACAACTCTCCTATGAAGAAAGGCTTGAGTTGAGATTGTTCGTCCTGGAGAAGAGAAGGCTCCAGGGAGACCTTATTGCAGCCTTCCAGTACCTGAAGGGGACATATAAGAGACTTTTTGCTAGAGCCTGTAGTGGTAGGACAAGGGCCAATGGTTTTAAACTAAAAGAGGGTAGATTTAGGTTAGATATAAGGAAGAAATTATTTACTATGAGGGTGGTGGGGCACTGATACAGATTGCTCAGGGAAGTTGTGGTTTCCCCATACCTGGAAGTGTTCATGGTCAGATTCAGCAGGGCTTTGAGCACCCTGGTCTAGTGAAACATGTCCGTGCCAATGGCAGGGGATCTTTGCAGATCCTTTCCAACCCAAACCATTTGTGATTCTATGAATTACAACCTCAAGCAAGTCCTCACAACAATATTGAAAGTGTTGTTCCTGAATTTGGTGAGTTTTATTGCGCAGCTCCGTAAGCAGTTGTATTGACGCTTGGTGGGGGTAACATGAACATGGAAGGAGGAGCAGTCAGAGGGGCAGGAACACTATTCAGAAAGAGTATTTCCACATCTTTTTCCTACCTTTTTTTTCTTTATTTTTATGCATATTTCCCATTGGGGTTTTCTTCATTTATTTTGTTGTTGAAAGTTTCTTTTTTTCATGAGTTAGAAGCCCACGTGAGCAGAGCTATGTTTATGTGTGTGCAGCCCCTCACACACACAGAGCAATACATAGTAATAAGTTATTCTGACCTCAGATTATTCCGTTAAAGAGTTTATATATATGAAAATATCTGAAAGATATGGATTATGTTGCTGGAACAGAGCTAGATGAAAGGATTAAACTGAATGTCCACAAAATGCTGTAACTCTTGATCCCTTTGAAGAGATATTTTAGAGAGTTTGGTATTTTGCTCTTCTGTTACCTCACTTACGTACGCTGTTAATTATGGTACTGAGAGCTAGCATAGGTTTTAAAACTGCAGATGCAAGTTTAAATGTAAAATCAGAAATGTAATTCACTTCATAAGGTTACCTCTTTTGAGGTTGGAAATAAATATTGCTGAATTTTAGTACTAAATTTCTGTCTTCTGTTGCGTGAAATTGGGACTGTACATTAAAATGAGTTTTCATTCACAGGAATCTCCCCTAAATTGGTCTGTTGAAACAATAGAGGAAACTTTGGTGCCTAAGGACTTGTTAACTGCTTATATAGAAAAGCTCAATAGTGATCAGACTGCTCATGCAGAGGAGTCAGCTATGTTCCTCTTCTTATTGAAAAACTTCATTAATGGCCTAAAACCTCCTCTGTCCTTTTCAAAAGGTAGGTGTTAAGGTTTTGACTGTCTTTTATATCAATAAAGTGAAGAAGGAACGTGGATTTTTTTAACTTCAGAAGTTGATATAAACAAGCAAGCCTTGCTTCCTAACCTTCTTCCTTTGTTATTGAGATCTATAAAGATTACTTACTCATGAACATAAAATTAGCCGAATGTATTGTGTTCTTTAAACTAGAGATGTGTGTTTTCTCTTGGTTTCTGAAGATGTTCATGTGCATCCACTGTGTCTTATTTATAACCTGTATTTTTTAGAGGAAACATGGTGGAATCCTGAATCTCTGCATCAAGATAGCCAAGACTACCTGCACCTCCTTTTGGGGCTATTTGACCTACTTGTCTGTGGAGCTAGCGAGGGAAGCAATGCTATTCAGTACAGAGCATTGATGAATCTCTTACTCAAGGTATTAATTTTGCATTTGTTGCTCTGAATCATTAGTGATCAACTGTTATGCAGTTTAAGGAAAACTGAGACAAATGGAGAACTGATCATGCAACACTCACTGCTTGTGGTGTGCTAGTACTGTGAGCAGATGAAAATCTAAGCTTCAGCTGGTTAGTTAACTCGAAATAAATGTAATAATAGAAAACTAAAGTAAAAAAAAAAATAAATGGACCAATTGAGGCAAAGGTGAAAACATAACACTGATTTGCAGGACGAGGTCAAGAGCTTGAATTTTGAGTTAAAAGGTTTGGTCCTATCTGGGAGCAAAGTAAACAGATGCTCTGTAAAGTTTGCTAGTTTTTAAATACAAAAATTTAAAGAAACACTTCTAGAAGACATTGCATGTTTCCTTACAACATCATCTCATGTTTTCTCACCCACATTGAGTGATACGTTTTTGTGAAGAGAGTAAGGGATGTTGGCAGTCTGGATTTCCAGGGAGTAGTAACTGTATGTTCTGAGGAAAAGAGAAGCAAGTAATTGACACGAAGCCGCTGGTACTGGAATTTGATGCTATTTCATCAAGAACGGCACGTGACAAACACAAACAGAGGAAGGAAAGAATAGCAACAATTTAATAACAAAACTTGTTTCTGATGTTAATTTTTGTAGATAACTTTGTCTAATTATCAGTCACTCCGAGGCCTACTGAAATTGTACTGACACTGAGCTGTTAAAGAGATTGACTCAGTGCCTGGCTAGTTGAAGGCTGTCAGCAGGGAAGGAAGGATGTTATTTTGATGGGGTTTTTGACTGAGCAAGCTGGGTCATACTGCACAGAAGAGATGAAGGTTGGAGGAGGGACTACAGAAGGTTTGTGGAATGCGGTTAGTAATGTCCTATGACCCAGTGAAGGCAACAGCCGCAGTAATAATTTGCTTCTTTTCGCTTGTGGAGGACTGCTGGTCTCTGATTTTGAGGGTGTTTAATTTGAGAGGGACAAGATGGTTATTTTTGCCTGCTCTAGAGCAATTAATGTAACTAGAACCTAGATCTTGGTGGACTTGTGGAAAAGAGAATAGGCAAGATTATGTCAGAAGCTGTATCAGTTGTTCTGGCAAGCTGTGTTCAGTCTGAGTGGGCACTCCTGTTTGACAAATGAAGAGCTCGTAGGATTCCAGAGAGCATCTTGCAGACAGAAAGCATGCGAGCTATTGCTAGACCATGTAGTAAGCAAGAACTTTGAATGTATTTGTGATACTATTAGGAGACAATGTAACTCCTTCAAAATCAGAAGCTATCCTTATCAAATTTTGACCGGAAGGTCCTAAAGCACAGTTAAGTTAATTGGATGTAGATGCATGAAAAAATGAATTTAATCTTCTTGGAGCAGCTATTACTGTTGGGGGGAGGAGGAGGCACTCTGACCTGTGTCTGTGATGGTTAATGATACATTTATGATTCAGAGTTTGTTAATTTTGGTCCATGCTCTATTATTATAAAGCCTATACAGCCAATCCAGGACAAATTCGTAAGAAGAAGTTTAGTGTGAATACTCAGCACAGAAAGTTGTGCTGTACAAGGAAATTGGATGCCCAGCTCTTCTGAGGTGCTAGTTTATAGACTTCTGAAAATCACTTTGTATGATTGATGGAAAAAGTCAGTGATGACTTAGAGCACTTTTAATATTAAGATACTGCTGCACAAAACAGGAAGTAGAAGTTCTTTATTTTCCATACAACAATTTTCTTGTGCAGCTGACATACTATACAAATGCTCATACAGATGTGTTTTCAGTCTGTTATGATTAAAAAGAAAAATCCCTTGTATTTACATACCTACAGACAAGTTACCTGTTAAACTAAGCCAGCTGTTAAGCAACATGTGGATTTGTATACACGTGCAAGTTCTGTTTACCCAAAAGCATCTACTCCGTAACTTTTTCTTCCCAAAAGACGCTATTTCTGACTCTTTAATTCACTTTCTGTGTACTTCTTTGATTTGGGTGTTTTACCAGATGTTGTGAGTAGTAGTTTGCCAAAGAAATTAAAAGTTATTAAACAAGTGCTTTTCTCTTTTTTAATTTTTTTTTCTTCTGTTAAGGTACATCTAAAAGATTCAGAGGTTCTCTTCAAATTCCTTTCAATTTTATGGACTTACAGTTATAACCTTTCAAATCACCTGAACTACGAAGTCAGTGCAATGCTACAGACTCAAGCTCTGTATATTGGCTATGCACTGCTTGAATCACAGACATACCAAAAAAAGAAACAGCTGCTGTTGCCTTCATCTCCAGGTAAAGTAAACTAGTATCTACCTCTCATCTTAAGACTTAATCACAGTATTTTTTAATTTTGTGAATTTTACAATATTTTATTCCATGAAGGGTATCTATAGTTACTTAATGTTCAGCTGCACTATGCTGAGACAGATTTGCTGCTGCAGTTACTAGCCCAAGCTTGGAAGTAGGTGAAACCACGTTTTTTTTTATCTTAAGTGTTAAAGAAAAAGAAACATGCTTTTGTCTTGAAAAGGTCAGTTACAGCACGGTACTTTCTATGCAGTATAAGGATGTGGCAGTCAGTAGCAATATATGAATTCTCTGAGCTTAAACACAAATAGAAGCACTGTGATGAAGGAGTTCAGAGCCATGGATCTGTGAGATACATGTAAGGTTTGTGTAGTCTAGAGGGTTGTAGTGAAATGAGATTACTTTAATTCCAAAGTAATGTTGATGCTTCTTCAGGGACAGTAAAATTCTGACCACTCACTTTATTCTATTGTCTTTTCCTCCTTCCTTCCCGCACTCTTTTTGCAGTGGTGATATCTTTGCTAATTAACTTGGGTAGTCCTGTGAGTGAAGTTCGAAGGGCCGCTCTCAAATGCCTCCATTCCTTGAGAGGGATAAAGGAGTCTGTATTTCATCCTGTCCTTCAGCATTTGGAGCAAAAGACAGAAGAGGTCATATCTGACCCTACATACATTACGCAGGTATTTTTGTTATTAAGATGTACATTAATACAAGCTTTGTCTGCTACTGTGAGCTCCCATCTTTTCTGAAAGAGGGAAAAGTTCACTGTCTTCATATACTTTAGTAGATGGGGGTTTTTTCCTATATTTTTTAAAAGGACTATAAAAACCTTCAAGTTTATTCAACATTTATTACATACAGAGAATTGAAACTCTCATTAGTCAAGTAAGAGGTATTGACCTTTGTATCTCTTTGTATCTAGATTGCATTATTATGAAAGCATTGAATAAACGTTGTTTTAAGGCATTTATTTTGCAGGGAAAGAACTTAATTTTCACTTTGTTAACGAACTAGATTATGGAAACTCTATTTGAGGAGCTTGAGACACAACATAAACAGAAATCCCCAACAAAAAAATTGTTGGAAGCTTTGGAAAGCATACTCGATTGCGTACAGAACCCTATTTTCCCATCATATATTGCAAGAAACTTAATGAAAATTCTTCATGAAGTCCATGGTGAGGTAAGTGCTGCATTTCTAGTTGTTTTATGGGTTCTGCGCTTGATTGAAATGCTGCAATCCAATTTCTTTCAGTAATAATGCTGTTAGATAACTTCATAATGTATTAGACTATTAGGCATTAAGTTGGCATCTCTAATAATATGCAGTAGTGCTGCAAAGTATGATTTAATGAGATGTAAAATATCTGCATGCTCTGTCCAGGAGTGTAAGGGCTGCGGAATTTTGCACTGGAGTTCTTAAGGAAACTCCCTTGATGTTAGTGAAAAAGACTGTTTCAGAAGATTCTTCCAGAAGAAGTTTATTACCTTGGTTAGATATGACTGAATACAGAGTTTTCTTTACAGAATTGTAACTATTAGGTAGTACTATGAATTTTATTTGTATATATTAACCTGCTGTAATCTAGTATATTCAGAATTCTCTAAGCACTGGGAAAAACACGGGTTCAGTGTTCAAAGAATGAATGAAATTATGAATGTTTGTGCTCTGTTCAGTTGTACGTGTCTTGAAAGGATTGTGAACTGCAGAGAGGATGAGCGTTCTTGCCTCACATTTGGGTTTTGTAGGAGATAGCAGTCATAAATCGGTGAAAAAAAAAGCCTTGTTTCTGTGCTTCAGAAATATGAAATACTGCTCTGCAAAGGAGAATAACAGAGTAACACATGAGCGTGTACTCATGGTAACCTCACAAGAAGTCTTTTATTTTTCCTCTTGAATAGCTGTTGCATAAATACTGTATTCAGTGTCTTATCAGAGAGCAGATGTTGCGGAAGTTCGTTAAAATGAGAATGGGTAAAAACTTCTGTTATGAATTTCCTCTGTTGGCAGATGATTCTTTCTCACCTTTTGCCTGCACTAGACCGGTTGCTAGAGAAGGTCTTCAAGAAACCTGAGGCAATTTTGAAAGATGAAGTCGTTCTCCTGCATCTCATCCTTGGAAAGTTCAATGAATATTCAGCAACCCTCTTGTGCAAGAATCAGCAGAGTCTGGATTTATTTATCAAAAGTCTGCATGCTGCCAAGAAAATCTATGAAGAAATTCCACCGTTTCAGATCACAGCACTTGGGCAGGTATGGCTTTATGAAAGATCTTTAATGTATTTTTACGCTTAAAGCAAATAGCAGTGTTTAGGATTGGATTTAGAAGGACTTTTTCTGTGTTAAGGAGTCCATAGCTTTTGACCTGTGTTTCTTTTTAGTACAAGTTTTCAAGGTCTCCATAGTGTCTTTGAAATATCTAAACAGGCTGCAAAACTTTCTCTCTTAAACTTACCAGAAGGAGAAATTGCTGCTTGATTTGTTTTTGCATTTTGACAAGTACAGAATAGAAATATCATTGCATTTGCATGCAGATGAATACCTGTAATTCTCCGGAGATGCTACTGTTCTACTGTCCTTAGTTTTTGGCAGTCAGGTAGGCGCTTTATGTCATGGTTTTCTTCTGAGGAAAAATTGTCAAGAAAATACAGTAGGTGAGAAATAGTCTCGTTTGAAGGAGGCTACAAATTTAGACATTCTATTAGCTGGGTATTAGCATATACTTAACGAAGGCTGGCAACAGCAAGTTTATGCCCCCCACCAGTAAAGCTGTGTGAAAAATTTCAGGAATCAGTATGTCTGGTGGATATTCCACAAGAATGTGCTTTGCATATAAGGATTCCCGGATATATATGACTATGTAGTTAATATGCAAAATTTTATGATATATATTCATACCACCATGCATGCGTGATTGTGCGTGTCATACATAATCTAACATAGCCAAGTTCCATAGCTTGTGATTTTTGTTAGCCTCTTACAGTAAACCCCCGTGCATCTGTTCTTTTTTCCCTTTTGTAGATTACTAAACCATTCTTTGCAGCTGTGTCAGATGGGTCGGTGCAACAGAAGCTATTAAAAGTATTGTTTGACTTGCTGTTAAACTGTAAGAACCCGCTTTGTGCCCAGACAATTAGCAGCGTGTTTAAAGGGGTAAGTGGCAAACTCCAGAATACAGAAATATGCTCAAAACTGTTGCGGTGGTTCTATGTTGCTACATTCAATAACACTCCTTGTTCATATCATTCATAGCATGAAAGGAATGGGAAACTATTTGTCACGTAATATAATCGTGTTAATGGCATGCAAAGTTTGTTAAATCACTGCTTTTAAAAGGTTTTTCTTTAAAAGCCATGCTAGGTCATTTACTGTACTATGTGAATGATTTCAGCAGAAGTCACTTCTTTCTGCTGTACTGATTCTCGTTTTCTGGGTTATGACTTGAATGTGTGGATTATATACCCGTATGTGCATGAAAGGGATGTGTTTTAAAAAAAGGAGGGGGCATAGATGTGTGGTATGACACGTTGTTCATTGGTACTTGCATTATTGCTCTTCGTTTCAGATTTCAGTGTGTGCTGAGCAGATTGTCAGAGAACTGGAGCCTCCCGAGAAAACCAAAAGTCTGGGCACTGTTCAGCAAACTAGAAGGCAGAAAATGCAGCAACAGAGGTAAAATAACTAGAAACCCAAAAATATTATCTGTACAGTTTGAAAACGCCACTTGTTTTACTACATTGTGTAGTTTGTATCAAAAGCATAAGCATCTATTTCTTCTTTTCACTGCACAGCAAAATAACTCTGAGCTACTTTTGGCAGGAGAAAACCAACTCATGTTGCTGTTAGAGAACTGATGGAACTGTAGTCAACATTAAAAAGAAAAAAAAAATCCAGTAGTTTTAATCTTGACATTTGCTCTTACGGAATCTGGCTTGACAAAGCTGAACAACATTCATTTTTGTAGGTATTAAGCTTGGTTGGTAATAAAGATGTATGGACAAATTACATACAAGTGGCTAAAGCCTGCAGATGCTCATCAAAATACTCCTGTTAGTTGAGTGAAAAACAGTATTTTATTTCAGCTAAAACGTTAATATAATCATTAGTTTTTAGATCTCTTCGTCGTGTTTCTTCTCTCCGTTCTCATCAGGAAGGAGCTGTTTTGTCCACTGTACTTACTGTTTTCTTTAATCATCATCCGTCAGCCATTGTCGAAACAGGATATTGAGTTGGTTTTCTTGGCTTGACCTAGAATAGCTGTTGCTATTTTCCTTCACTTGACCTTTTTGAACAATCATCTCCCCTTAGATTGATCCATCTATAAACTGTGTCTGTCGGAGTTTATAAACACACACACTGGCACACGTGCCCATTGCCTGTGTAGTCAGTGGTTAGACAACTAGTAGTTCCAAAGATGCAAGTTTCCTGGATGGCAAGCAGATGAGCATTTGGACAGTTATTTCATAATAGGTTTATATTTTTTGTTCACAGAAGTCTACTTGATTGTGTAGTGGTTTTTTTTATACGCAGAAGGCATGCTGTACTAGTTTGATTTTTCAAGTTTGGTCTGGATTTTCTGTTGATTGTTTAAAATGTGTCAAAAGCCCACACACTGCCACCTCTCGCAGGAGAAGCAGTGAAGGGTATTACGATGTGAAAGAAAATTTGTCTTTTTTTATTTATGCGTGTGTTTGTTCCCCGAAACGCTGTACTGTTTTCTTTGCAAATGTGTATCCTGATTGTTTGTCTTATCTTTTCAGAAAGCCTCAAGATGCAGAATTGGCACTGGAAACAAGCCACTTCAGCTGGCAGAGGGTTATGCTTATTCTGGAACTACTGCAGCATAAGAAGAAACTTAAACGTCCGCAAGCATTGATACCTGCGCTTTTTAACCTGCTGAGCCGGTAATCGTGCCTCCATAACACGAGTCCTTGAGCATTCTCTTCTGCAATAGACACTGTAAAGTGTTAAAATATGGGGTGCTTTCTCTGTGCTTTGTTGCCGTGCTTTGTAGCTTAGCTTGCCTTTTTTTTCTTGAACTTCTTCTAGCTAAATCAGATGCGGGGAATGGGAAGTTGTTATGACTTTTTTACCCTTTCAACAATGTAACAGGCTTTTTAAGATTTTTACCTGATGCACAACTTCTTATGTGGAGACTTTGGTTCTCAAGCAGAGGGCTTGGGATTGCTAAGAAGGATGACAACTGTGCTAAAACTGACACAATTAACAGGACTTATGTCTTTTGCAGAGCTATTATAACAATAATAAAAGCTTTAAAATTCCTCCCAAAACATTATGGAAGAGCCTTCATACAGTGCAACCTAAGAAAACTATTGCTTTTCCTGCTAGCCTTATCTCCAGGCTCTTAGGAAAGTTTACATATAGTTTGGGTGATTCTATCTTTTCCTTATGACTTGCTTTTATGTAGATTGCCAACCATATTTCAAGTAGTCATCTTACACTCTTGATAGTGCTTTGATAAATGTGTTTTATTAGACCAGCTGATGTATTTGAAAACAAAAAAGAAGAGACACTTTTTGGCAACCACTTTTTAGAAGCCTTAATTTAGAACTTCTGTGGAACCACTATTTGTATCTTAATATGCAGTTTAGTCACTTATTTTTCTGTCTCCTTTTTCGATCTCTAATTTTTTTACTGAATATGTAGGTGTCTGGAACCTATGGCATCAGAAGAAGAAAATATGGAATATACAAAGCAGCTAATTCTCAGCTGCCTGCTAAGCATCTGTCAGAAATTGTCTTCAGATGGTAGCAAGATCCCAGCAGGTAAAAATTGCCAGACTCATTTCTTGTTACTTCTCTCATCAGTACAGCGTTAAAACAATGGCCTCTGACTTTTTTCTTCTTCTGTGTACGCCGTGTTGTTGAGGAGAGATAGATTCCTCTATATGGTAGACAAGTTTGCCACCTTGATAATTTTTTGTAGATCCTTTAGGTATGGTTTGCAAACTGAAACCAGTGCTTGCTCTGGTTATTCCTACATGGTTGACCATTAAAGTGTTAATTAATACTTTTTTACTTGCAGATATCCTTGACAAAGAAAAATTCAACGTGGAAGTGATAGTTCAGTGCATCAGGATTTCCAAAATGCCCCAGACGCACCATCATGCACTGCTTCTCCTTGGTGCCGTTGCTGGCATGTTCCCTGTGAGTAGTCACTGAAATGTATGTGTCGGCTCTTCTCTCCGGGTTCCAAATATTGGGAAGAATGAAGAACATATAGAGCTGTTCTATGGGGAGAAACTTTCTCAAAGGAGCAAGAGGCAAAATTTACAGGTTCCCTGCTCTTTTAAGGCTTTCTATTCCCTTTTACTTGAAAACAGACCTCTGTCTTGATGCTTTGATCGCTAGTCATTTATGACCTGGAATGAAGCGCATAAGAAATGGAAGAAGCTTTCTGACAACAGCCCTGCGTCACCTTCCTGCTGTGGTCAAATTTTCTTCTTTACCCTGCCTTTACGGGAGAGAAAACATCTAGCCCAATAGTGCATGTATTCTTACAAGTTCCTGTCTTGTACAACACTGAGAAATTTATTTGTAGTTTATAACACCAGGTTGGTCTGATTGACTAAGAAACAGACCTTTTCTTCTGTGGCTTGAAATTTGATTGTACACTCACTCTTCTAAGTAAGATTTTTTGCTTTGAAACTATAAAAGTGGCAAAAAGTATCCAGATTTATCAGACTCCGTTTGCATCTTTTTCTTTACCTCAGTAATTTCTCCACACGTTTGGAAAGATAGAGTTTTTCCGAAAAGGCAAAACTGGAATGTTTTTGACAAATTTGTGGAGGATTTGGCTTTTTTATTGTTGGGGATGGTTTTCTTTGTCACCGTCTTACTGCCATCACCTGCTATAGAACTGAGCTTTTATTCTACATGAAAATTGACTCTTAGACGATTTTCAAGGTCAGAATGCAAGGAGATATTTTGTATGAATCTCATCTCTCTTTTAAATCTAAAACACTCTTTCAGCTCACGAAGACTGAATGAGAAATGTGCCCATAAATTCTTGCTCTAAGTTCTGGCAAAATCTAGGAAACTTAATTCTTGACCTAGGTGACACGTCTAATCCAGCCCTCTTAAAATTAATTGCTGTGGTTAGTCCCCACAAAAGCCAAAAATTAAAATGAGCATAGTTGCTTTCCATTGTATGATTCTAGATATTGTAGATTTTTTACACATATAAAAAGGGTGGATGGGAAAGATATGAAAATCTCTGCAATCTGTGCCACGCTCACATTTGCGCTTCTGCAAACCTCCCTGTAGCTGATTTTGCTTGTCATACTTCCATGCCACTGAGCTGAGTAATACAAGGTACTTCATCAGACTAAACTCTCAATTTCCACTCTTTAAGGACTTGATTAGACGTGTATCTTGGTTTCTAAATAATATTTAGAACTCTTAACAGTCACATAGTAAGTAGCTTTAAGGGACACTATACATTTAAAATCAGTGTAGTGGAGATTTTGGAAGATACTAATGATCCTCATTTTGTTTTATAGGAATCTAGTGGCATTTGTGGGAAGGAGAAATGCCTTAAGGTGGAATATGCAGAGAAGCACAGTTCAAAAAAATAAACTAATCTCATCTGTCTTCTTTTCCAGGATAAAGTTCTCCATAACATTATGCCCATTTTTACATTCATGGGAGCAAATGTCTTGCGTTTGGATGATACTTACACGTTCCAAGTAATTAATAAGACAGTGCAGATGGTCATTCCTGCTCTTATACAGGTAAATTTGCCTACTTAATGGAAAGGAGTAGAAAACAGTGAACAGTAAGATTATTAATTGAGTAAACGGGTTTTTTTATCAGTGGTACAATGAGTTGTAGCCTATTCTAGGAATGTTCTTAGACAGGTACTAAATTATATGCAGTAACTATATTAACAGACTACTCCTCGTCTGGCCAACTCTGAGTTCATGAGACTACTGCTTTTTTTTAATCTTACGAGCTCCTGCACTTCTTAAATGGCTTGGCCAAAACAGTATCACAACTGTACCTAAAGAGGACTTGAAACATACTTTAAGTTCAGGTTTTTGATCATAAAAATAGCAGGCAAGTTCAGTAGAGGAACCATTGGAAATAAGAAGGTTATTAGTCCTATAATAATAGGTCATATCAATAGTAGACGTGGTCTGAAGGAAGTGGAAAGGTAAAGTATTTGACAAATGCTTTTATTCTTTCAGATGGTGTTTATGTGGGTTTTCTTGGTTTTGTCTGGTCATCTTAGATACAGGGTTATAAACCAAAACAAAAATACATCGTTGTTTTTCACAGGGGACATTTTTTCTTCAGTCAGATTTCACAGAATTCTAGAGTCATTCAGAGATTTAAGATTAAAAATGTCATATAAATTTCTTATGTAAAAATGAATTGGGGGAAAAAAATTGCTTCTAACAATGGGCTGGGGATTTCCCAGTGTATTTTTTAATATGTATACACATTTTGCATCCTCTCGCAGATCTCTGCTAGAGAAATCAAGTTGCTGCCTTTTTTTCTTTTAATTTTTTTCTTTTTTTTAAACCTTTCATAGCAGCCATCACAAGTTTCTGTGACAAATTATTTATGGCACACACAGTTATTACATGTAGGGAGAGCCTGATGTTACTTACCTGAGATCATGTTACTTGTATTACTTTTAGTAGGCTCTTGAATCCAAAACCCTATCAGGCTTACAGGCAAAGTTTTCAGAAGGATGTGGCATTGCTTTACCTTGGAAACAGCCCACCTGTTTCAACTGATGCCAAGTAATATTTTTTTCCTCCTTTTTTTTCCTTTTTTTTTTTTTAATTTTGTTTGAGGCATCTTCCTTAAACACTGAAAAGGAACTGTGTGATTGAAAACTGTATTTTGGAGCACTTATTTTCCTTGCCATTATGCTTTTGGTAATGCTGTTAATAGGCACATAGTGCTTTCTCTCATTTTCAGAATTTACAAGAAAGAACTCGTACGTGTCAGGGATAATATGTTTGAACTGCTGTGCTTGTTTTTGCATAGGCTGAAGACAGCGATTTGTCAGAGTCCTCAGGAACTGTGGAAGAGGTGGTGATAAAGATAATTCGCGTGTTTGTGGATGCCTTGCCGCATGTGCCAGAGCACCGACGCCTGCCAATTCTGGTCCAGCTGATCACTACAGTGGGAGGAGACAAGTTCCTCTGGGTTCTCCTGGTGCTGCTGTTTGAGCAGTATGTGACCAAAACTGTGACCGCGACATCAAGCACAGACAAGGTTAGAAGGCTAGTGGGGTCAACTTGTTCCTCAAGAGGCTGATCTCCTCCTTTGTGTTCATCGTCTTGCCTTTAAGAAGGAGCAAGATAAGCCCCTAGGTTATGCTAAAATAAGGAGCAAGCTCTGAGCTTGTCCTGTAGCAGAACCCGATGGTGATGTAGACTACAATTTGTACTGCCGATACAATATTGTTTTGTCCTGGAGCCTGAACAATATATCAGATCATATCGTACAGCAATCCTTGACCTGCAGAGCTGATAATCTAATTATGAAGCCCTTCAGTATTTTGAAAGTGGATTTTTTTTTTTCTTTAACTGTGTTTGTGAAACATGATACTGATCTTCCTGTACAGACCAAGAAAGAAACCCTATTATGGTTTTGTGTAGACAGGCCCTCAGATTAGGTGAAAGCATTATTAAAGGAATATTGGTGAGAAGATACAGTTTTTGCTGTAGCAGTTTAATCTCTTTCTACACCCTCTGGAACTATGTTCTCTCCAAGAGCTTGCTGCTGTTACTCTTGGTATCCAGCTCACCATGGCATTTTCACAAACTCACTGAGGAGTTTTTGAGTCTTTTTATCATTATTATTAATATTTTTAATTCTTGATTTTTTTTTTCTAAACCATAAACAGGATGCTGTTCTGGAAGCAGACACTGAATTTTGGATTTCCATCTGTTGTGAATTTAATGTACGTTCTCAGTTCCAGAGCATGATGAAAATAATCCAGTACTTGACAGAGCTGCCAGAGAACAAAGAAGGTAACCAGGAAATGCATGTAAACCTTCCTATTACAAGGGACAAGCAGGAACGGTTTTAAACTGAAAGAGGATAGATTTAGACAAGACATAAGAAGAAATTTTTTTACGATGAGGGTCGTGAAACACTGGAACAGGTTGCCCAGAGAAGGCGGTAGATGCCCCATCTGTGGAAACATTCACGGTCAGGTTGGACGGGGCTCTGGGCAGCCTGATCTGGTTGAAGGTGTTCCCTGCTCAGTGCAGGGAGGGGGTTGGACTAGGTGATCTTTAAAGGTCCTTTCCAACCCAAACCATTCTATGATTCTGTGATCCTATTAGTCCTCTAGACAGAAGACGAAGCAATACAGAATTACTCTAATAATTTTTTTCAATAAAATGGCTATGTGATTAGTTATTATTTAAATCCTTTTAATTAAAGATTAATTTGAGCACTTAGAATCAGACAGTAGTCCTCATTCAGAAGGTACAGTAAATCATTTAGTTGAAATAAAAAACTGTTACTCGTAGCAGAAAAGATCACAGGGACTACCAGTCACTTCTGGGTTTTTTAAGGTTTCATTCCTTTCTACTACAATATAGTGGAGCAATAATTAAACAATGTTTTAATACTTTTCCAGTCTGTTACTTCAGAGAGCATTGGGGAAGGTGGGTGAGGGTTGTTTGCTTCTTTTTAAGTTAGGAGTTGCCATATTTGTTGTTTGAATACATTTTCTCAGTGTGGAAGGACCAGGTAGTGACACTGACAGCAGTTTTCCCGAATGTGGCGCACAGTGTATGTGGTCCTGCCTCAAAAGTCTCTCGTGTTTGTAGCCAGCGTACCATAGCTTTAGCACCAAGAAAAAAGAAGATTCTTCACATAAAAATGATTAGATGGAATGACAGTGAAACGGTACTGCTTCTTTTGAGGCTGTTGAAATGGAAAATTAACTCCTCTGGTATTTCAGAGCATCTTTTTTGGAACTTTGAAGTGATTTTGGAAACTGCATAATGACTATCCTTGATAGGCATCTGACTATAATTTTACTTTGTTTCTGTAATCAGAAATCAAATGTCTTTTTCTCTTGGCTGCAAATTTGTTTTGTGAATGTTTTCTACAGATGACCCTGGGCCAAAAAAGTCACGAATGTGCAAGACAAAGCTAAAAAATCAGGATGGGCAGCTTTTTAATGTGGAGTCTCACTCAGACAAACAACTTCGGCATTTCAAATTCTTGTCTGTCTCCTTCATGTGCCAGCTTTTATCCTCTCAGAGTTTTGTGAAAAAGGTAATAATGGCAGATTGCTTTTAAACTGATCACATTAAGGAACTGTGCCATACTGTAACAGATGAGGTTTCATTTGCTTTTTAGTATGGCCCTATATTCAAAGGGGATGAAAGGATACACTGTGTGGTGTATCTTGCTGACACATTTATTGACACAGTTTTGAAAACTCTCAGTAATGTTAATTATTTTTTAATAAGGCTTTTCCAGATAGACTCCATTTATGTGACTGTTGAATAGGTAAGAAAGTGAAATTCTGGTCCCAGTGGATTCTCGCTGGCTTTATGGAGTCTGGGATTTCACTTGTGGTCTGTATAACTCCCAAGTTTGGCGTGGGATTCATACTATTAACTCTTAAAAGACAGAATAAATGTCACAAATTTTAGGCTGTGGCTCTAGGTGGAAGTAGTTCCCAGTTTTTCAACTGAACATCATCCACCAGCATGAAATGTATTTGCTACTGTGACTGCATTGCCTAAGATTCTCAGATTTTCTTCTAGAATGATGGCGTAAATGCAAATGAAGGGAACTCATAATTACCATGTTAGCGGATGTTTCATTCACGACCAACTTGCGTGTATACTGGGATATTAACCTAATGAGGGGATGTAAGTTTCATACTTCGCTTTTTCATTCTCCCTTTTTAAACCAGATAGTTGAATGTGAAGAAACAGAAGAGCTGCAGAAGTTGGAACAGAGGTATGCTTTAAATCTGCTCCACTCCTCCTATTTCTAGCTCTTACCTGCAACCTGGGAATACTTTTTAAGTGCAGTCCTATTAGAATATTTTTCCTCAAAGAAACTTTTAATGTTGTCCTCAGCAACAAGCAGTATTTATTATACGCAAATTATTTGGCTTTTGGTTTTTTTTTTTTTTAATACGATGTGGAATTTTTTATTTCTGAAAGATTGCTCTACCCAATATCCACTCTTTCTGTATTTCTGGTAGTGCTTATTTACATACTTGGCCATGACTATTATGCTATTGATGATGGGAGTCTCTAAAAGAATTCAGATTTTTAGCAAAGCATACTGCTTCACTCGTAGGAAAAAAAAACCATTATTCACAGGTGCCCCTATGTTGGTGTAAGAAAATTACCCATAATCACGGATCACAGCTGTAACCACTGGGTATAGCCATCATAGCCAATGATGCAAAATTGAGGGTTTCTTTTGTGGAGGCTTTACTTTTATGTTTGTTCTAAGTGAAAAAGGGTGTAGGATTTATTTTAAATACTGTATTCCTTAAATGCTCATTTTTAAACATCTGTATCTTCCCAGATTGTGTTTGTTTTAAAGTAGAGTTCTTAAGTAGAACTACTGTTGTGTGTAGATGCTAATTTAGGGGTACCAGGTATACCAACGTGTGTATGATTGTCCTTATTGCCACAGCTTTTTGTTAGTATGTAGATGTGATCTGCTAGTCTCTCCATTGGGTGTTTAATTTTCTTTTATTGTTGCCGTTTCGTGAAATTTTATGCTTTCCAGTAATAAAGTTGACCGCTTCAGTCTCCTTGTTACTTACTAAAAGATGCTTCCTTTCTATCTAGGCTATTAGAAGAAGTTCTTCACTATATAAACACGGTGGCATCTTCAGTGGAAGGAAACGTGGACAAGCCAACAGCCAAATTTTGGAGGGTTCTGCTTAACAAGTCCTATGATATGCTGGATAAAGTATGTCTCATTAGCCCCCATGTTAGCAGTGGGACATTTCTGCTTTTGCTTATTAAATACGGTTATAACTTTTGTAGGATTTCTTGTTGGATTAGTACTAATCTTTATTGAATGGTCTGCAACCTGGTGCATCATTGTTTAAACTCATCTAACAACTTTAATAACTGCAGCTAACAGCTTAGACATAACAACCAGGGAAAAAAAGATCAGGAATGCTTATTTCCTCTATTTAGTATTCTGCTGGCTGGAAGCAGCCATTTCACTATCTGTCTGGTGGAGAAGAATGGCTTTTGGCAGCGTTTCTCGCTGTTAACTCATAAAATGATTTAACTGTTGCTAACAGAACTGTTGTATATTTCTACTTGGAATTTAAATGGAGAAAAAATCGTTACACTTTTCTTTCTAATCTTTTTCTGATCAGAAGTATATTTGTAGAATTGGACTGGCTATCTCTTTGCATGCTGTGGAGCATATGTCTTTTCAAGGCTTGGATTTTTTTTTTTTTTTTTTTTTGCCTGTGAAGCATATTCCAGTTTTCATGATGTACATGCACAGGGCACTACCCCAGAAGTATTTTAGGGTAAGGAGGCATAGCTCACTGGTGTAGACAAAAGGAATTGCTGAGGAAATCTCAGAGCTAGTGGATAATGGCTGTTCTGCAGCCAGTGAACATACATTAAGTACTGGAACTAGAACTGGAACCTGCTTTGTTCTTTTGCTTGCCTCAGATACGGCATTGCTAGCCTGTCCTCTCTTTGATCCTGAAGCCCATGTGAGAAGTTGGAGAGAGTTTGCCTGTCTTATTTGGAGGCTACTATGTCACAATGCAGAGAAATGCATTTATGGTGGTGTTTTGTCTGTGTTTTCTCATAGGTCAATGCCTTATTGCCAACAGAAACCTTCATCCCTGTAATTAGGGGACTAATAACGAATCAGCTCCCATCTGTGAGACGTAAGGCAATGGACCTTTTGAACAATAAGGTGCAGCAGCGCACAAAGTGGCAGAAGAGCCAGGTGAGACGTAGTGGTTAAACCTGGTTCCTTTAGCAGGAGTTCCCAGAGACGGATTGATGTAGAAGTGGTTTGCTCTGTATGAAGACGTCAGGTACCAGTGCCAAGTCTGGCAGGCAGCTCTGGAGTAGTGAGATGTAGGCTACTTGCTCATAGTTACCTTGCAGGTGCTGAGTTTCTAATTGTTTGTCTAATGTGTGTGTTCTCTTGTCCTCTTAGATCCTGCAGCTCTTAGAGCTAGTTCCTGAGCTCATTGCTATCGTGCAGTGTAAAAGAAAGGAGGAAGAGGAGGAGCAGGCCATCAACAGGCAGACTGCTTTGTTCAGCCTCAAGCTACTCTGCAAAGGTTTTGGCAGAGAAAATCCAGTGCCATTTGTGCCCGTTCTGAAAACTGCCATTGATCTAATTTCTTCAGAGAAGGAGGAAAAGAACGTGATGGGAAGTGCTTTGCTCTGTGTAGCTGAGGTCACCTGTACACTGAAAGCCCAAGCAATACCTCAGCTTCCAAGGTACTGTTGGGTTCTTTTTAACAGAACCAAACGCAGCAGGAGTTAGTTATACTAAAATGCATTCCTGAAGGAATGCTGATGAAGGCCAAGTGGCAGTCTGCCCACGTGTGTGTTTTGTGTAGATAAGAATAAAGTTATTCGTAGTGCTCGAAGGTGCTTCCTGGTTGTAGAACTATTGTTAAGAAATTGTAAGAGTTTTATAATCAGTAGAGTTCCTTATGCAGTCTGCTACTGTAAATAGAGAGGCAATCTTTACAGCTTTAGGAAAGTCAGACCATATTCTGTATTTTCACTGTAGAAAGGATTGTATGTAAAAACACGAGAACCAGTACAGTTGGAAACCCTGCATGTTACATTATTCTCCCTATTCAAGAAGAATTCAAGCATCTAACTTGTTGTTTATAAGACTGTTTTATCTCATTACAAATATAAGTTTCTTATTGCCAGTAAATCTTTAAGCTAAAGACCTTGAGCAACCTGATGTAGTGAAATATGTGGCTGCCTATGGCTGAGGGGTTGGACTAGATGATCTTTAAAGAGCCTGTCTGACTCAAACCATTCTGTGATTCTAAACCTAGTATCCTTCATGAGCTTCAAAAAATGAAATACAGTAGAAGAGCCCAGAATGCTGAGTTTCCTCAAATACACGTGAAAATTAATGTGAATATTGTCTCGGCAGGCTTAACAGATGGATTTACGTGATTGAAAATGTGCCTCCAAATAGTCAGTGGTTTCACCGTTCTCCATTTATGCTTGGTTATTCACAGGCTGATGCCAGCACTGTTGAAAACTTTAAAAAATAAGAAGGAGCTGGTCTCCAATGAGATTTACTTGCTGAGTGCCGTCACTGCTCTGCTGAAGGTTGCAGAAACATTACCACACTTCCTTAGTCCTTATCTTTTGGATTGCTTGCTGCAGGTGAGCTATCTGACTCCTACAGATATGTAAAGGGGGACAGGATCTGCCTGGTTCCTAGAAGAAGCTACAGAGATTACTTTTTTTCTCTCTGAAACTGAAGTAGGCATGTGTGCCAACTAGGCGGAAGGTTGTAACTTCTACTAGTCTTCTACTCGCCTTCTTATGCAGATAACTAAGATACAGGATATAGGAGCGTCTCCTACTCCTCCCTCCGATAGGTTGTAGCTCGCATCCTTGGAAAAGGAGATGAATCCCAAAGGATCGTTCTGTAATATCCGTGATCTCATCAAATGTGTATCTAACAGCTCTAGTTAGGGTAATTCTGACCCCCTGCCGCTGCCATGCACATTTTTTTCAGTGTTTGTCTTCTGAAGACAGCGAAGCTCTGTACACAGACATCATAATGCAAGGTGCTCCAAGTGGTGCAAACAGCAAAATTCCCATCTGACACTTGCAACAGCCAACTACTGTAAAATAAGTTCCTAAGTTGTTTTAAGTATGCCTAACTTGTATTGGATTTCCTGACAGGTTGTCCGCTTGGAGAAGATTGTGGTCGAGTTTGGTCCTTCTTCCCAGATAAGCTTACGTGTAACATCATTGAAAACTATCCTAGCTACAAGGCTTGCTCCTCGAATACTCTTGCCTGCAGTTACGAAGTGTTACAGTGAAATGGCAAACACCCGAAAGGTAAGGATTTTTTTCATTCTTTTGCATTATGATTAAAAAGGAAAAAAGAAAAAAAAGAAACAAGGAGTCCAAAATTTGGTTCGACTGTCCCGGCTGCATTCCCTCCCAGCCTCTTGCCCGCCACCAGCATACTCACTGGGGCAGCAGAGTGAAAAACACAGTCTTTAACGCTGTTCAGCAATAGCTAGAACACCGCTGTGTTATCAGCATTGACACAGCACCCTATGAGCTGCTATGAAGAAAATTAACTCCATCCCAGCCAAACCTAGCACAGTCTTTATCTATTTTCTTTTGTACCACAATGGTGATTCAGGAAAGTTAGACCTGGGAGAAATGCACCAGTTTAATGTCCTTAGGATGCTAGATAATGAATGGTTGAGAGATCATCCCATTCATATAGGCCTTATTTATCTGCTAGGAACATGAATTGAGTCGTGATTTTCGTCTGGGCTTTGCTCCTGTCTCATAGGTGCAACCCTTTCACACCTAACTGGTATCATCTCCTGTACTTGGGGAGACCAAAGTCTTTTTAGGAATTCTGCTAACTTAAGACCCCCAAAAATACAGGAAAAAGTTTATTTTTATCAACAGTATTTCAATGAGTAAATGTGTGAAGTGCAAAAATCAAGTTCCCTTGTTATGTTTCTAGGTTACTGTCAGTATCAGAGCTGCCTTTGCATTGCATTGCTTTGCTTTGCTTTTGTTTTGGCAGAACTGCCTGAGTCCCCTTATGAACATTTTGAAGGAGCACATTGTTGGTATGGAGAAGGAGCACCTGATCTCCCATCAGTCTGAGCTGACGGCATTTTTCATGAAAGCCCTGGACTTCCGAACAGACCATGCTCAGGTGGCTTATTTAGGGGGATGAACAGCAGCAGCTCAACCTCTATGTGCTAATTCTATCAGTTGTTTTAAAAAATAGTAGTAGTTTCCATTGCATATGTGCTCTGAAATTCTGGGTATCGAATATTCTGTTCTGAAATTGTTCTTGGGGTAGAAAACATTACAGTTAGGTAGCTAGTCTGAAACAGAATTAAAACGTGCTTTGAAGGCTCAAGTTCTTACATTTCAGACTTGGAATTATGTTTTCCGATTTCTCTAGGATGATTTAGAGGAAGTTGGTAAGACAGAGGCTTACATTATTGATTGTCTAATAAGTATGGTTATGAAACTTTCCGAGGCTTCTTTCAGACCCCTCTTCTTCAAGGTAAGAAGTTTAAGTGTAATTCCTCTGCACCAGCATATTTGTATTTTCCAGGGCAGAGGCACAGGAAAGAGCTAATCTGCCTTTCACTTTCAGCTCTTTGATTGGTCCAAAACAGAATCTACCCTAAAAGACAGACTGCTGACATTCCACCGAATAGCAGACTGCATTGCAGACAAGCTCAAGGGGCTCTTCACTCTGTTTGCTGGTCATTTAGTGAAGCCATTTGCTGAGACACTGAACCAAGTCAACATCTCTAAAACTGGTAAGTTTTCAGTTACTAACTACAGACATGCATTGGCAGGCTAACTCTAATTGCTGAAAGTTTAGTCTTACAGGATTTACTTCACAGCACCTACCTCTCATTTCTCTCTTTCTTCTTTCTCTCATAAATAAGGCATCTTTCTTATTCTGATGGAACCAAAGGACATTTTTCATCCATGGGCTCTGGGCTGCCAGTACAAAGTTGAGACCACATGAAAATTTTCTGTCAGTCCCAGTGAGTTCCATGAGAATGAAATGGTGTGGAAAGAGGATAACTTGTTTCTGTTTGAGTTTGGGGTTTTGGGGGGGTTTTTTTGCATTCATTGACTTGTCTTATATGCTGCCTGGTGTATTCAGACTCCTCTGCTTTCTTGGCAAAAACAGTTATTACTTTTTTGTATGAGAAACTATTTGCCCATCCCATTTGTAGTGATCTGAAGAAATTCTCCATATCCACAGGTACAGCCAAGTACTTTTCCTGTAGCCTGTGGCTATTCTCTTTTATCCCCAGCTGACCGTGAATGGCAGTGGCAGACCTAGGGCGTTAGCTAAAAGCGGAATAACACATTGCATCCACTGTATTGTTCTGAGTGATGAGTACATAATTGCTATGATGTAGTACATCCTTTAGCCATATTCACAAACTAACAATGTTTCTGTCTCGTGGGGAAGTTTTGTACTTTTTTTATTATCTTTTTTTTTTCTTTTCCTTGATATGTAGATGAAGCTTTCTTTGACTCTGAGAACAGCACAGAAAAGAGCTGTCTACTCTTGCAGTTCACCCTGGACTGTCTGCATAAGCTCTTCCTCTTTGACACCCAGAAGTTCCTGAGTAAGGAAAGAGCAGAAACCTTGATGATGCCTTTGGTCGATCAGGTATTAACAAACACAAAAAAAAACAATTCATAACTGATTTTACTTTTTTCCCATCTGAAATATTTAGTCTTTTTAACTATCAGGCCTCAGTTCCCTCGCTTAATTAAAAGGGAGGAATTAATTCATTGTCTTTGGGCTACATACAGTATTAACTGCTTTGCGTAAGGCTCTGAATTACTAGTTTTTTTATCCTTTCTAAGCATCTTCATTCTGTAAGGTTCATGCATATTGTTGAGCTCTTGCAGATCATTCCACTCCCACTGCTGCTCTTTGACGCAACTCTTGAGTACCTGAAAGCCAAAACTTGAAGAAGTGCTTTTGGCTAGGTTTATCTGAGCCTGGATCTGTTTGTTTGACGAGCTTTTTACTTCCACAGCTAGAAAATATGCTTGGAGGAGATGAGAAGTTCCAGGAAAGAGTGACAGCACACTTGATACCCTGCATAGCTCAGTTTTCAGTGGCAATGGCAGATGATTCTCTTTGGAAACCACTGAACTACCGCATCCTGCTGAAAATGAGGCACACCTCTCCTAAGGTTGGGAGCTATCAGAATCTGAGCTGGTTTTCTTTGTTGCATTAGAATATGGGAACAGTGTCCCAAAACCCAAAAGCGGATTAGCTAAGTCATTCCTAAAATTCTAGCCTAAATTAAAATATTGATACTGTACTATGCTACTCCCAAGTTCTAGAGAGAAGTATACAACATGGCCTTCTGCTTTTACTTGCAGTCAATATTCCATGTGTGGATGTCTTCCATACTGTGTGGTTTGGGTTTTTTAAAGATCTGGTAGCTGTTGGAATAAAAGCTAACCTGTTTGTGTATGAAGAAAGGGGCACTTTAGAAGGGGAACTGGAGACAGTTGTGTATCAGCCTACAGATCTGTTTGTTGTATAGAGTTTTGTCAAGACACCTATTTGACAGGTTGTATGTATTTGGGGGGAAGTCCTGATACAGTGGAACAGTGGCATTGTAACAGGAAGTTAAAGACCATTGTATCAAATAATTGCCAGCAACATACCTACTTCTTGCAACATATTTTCCCTTTGACATTATTTTAACCCAGATGTTCAGATTTAAATTATCTTAAAACTAGTTCCCTTTGGTAGAGGAAAGCTTGTTTACAAACCTATGAAAGGAAGGGGGGGGAGAAAACAGGGAACTATACGGGAATGTTTGTTTCCTTACAAAGATTATTGTTTTGGTTTAGGTCAGATTTGCTGCTCTGCTTGCTTTGCTAGAAGTCGCACAAAAACTGAAGGAGAACTACCTCATCCTGCTACCAGAATCTATTCCATTCTTAGCTGAGCTCATGGAAGGTAATGTTCTAAAGTGGCACTAGTGAAGGGAAACAGCTGGCCTATGATAAAAAAAGAATAAGGGCCACTTATTTCAAAGATTCAGACAGGATGATTGCTAGAACTACTGTAGGTCTTACAAATTGGTATATAGTAGCTTAAACTGCGCAGGATGCAAACTGAAATGGATCGTATCCACCACACTCCTAAAGTTCAGTTAAATTACAGGAGTTTCTTCAGTGTTATAGCCTGTGCACATCTCCCCAGTTGCATGTTTTAGATCAGTGTTACAGTAGAAATAATTTGCCCAAGTCCTGAGTTGTTAGTGCCAAAATATTTTTGAATAATTATTTCATATTTGGTGTTCAAAGACAGTTCTGGCCTTCACAAGTGATGAAGCCTTCCTGGGGTAGCTTTGTAATCACTATTCTACTTAATACCTGCTTTATTTCTTTTTCTAGATGAATGTGAAGAAGTTGAACAGCAGTGTCAGAAGACAATTCAACAGCTGGAAGTGATTCTGGGAGAACCACTCCAAAGCTACTTCTAATTTTATCCCCTTTGTTTTCAAATTTTGTCTGATCCATGTTACTTTCACACGTGGAAGTGTTACAGGTGAACTGTCACACTAATTTTTATCAGAGCCAAGATCTTAACTTTGTAATAAAATGTTGTAAGAACCTGGCTTTATCATTTCTGGATGGTCTGGGGACTTTTCCTTAACAGTTGGAAACTGGAGCAAGCTATAAGCAAATTCTGATAGCTGGGCACAAATGTGACAACACGTACAACTCACCGACTCCCACTGTGCTTGGGGTATGCACTTACTGTGCCTGCAAAGGGGCTCTCGTACTGCAATGTAAGCATGGTACGTGCTGGACCCATGCAATCCTGAGAATCTGCTTTTCTGTGATTTTTTAGGGAAGTAAAAAGTAAAACTACTGAAGATACTGAAAAGGAAGTGACAAGGTATAAATGCTAAATCTGTTTCTCAGTCTGTCTTTAAAGACTCTTATTGATTAGCTGCTTCTTGACCTAAAGATCAGGAATAAATCACTTCCTACATTACTGAATTTACCAAAAAAAAAAATCACCACCTGTTTTACAGCACGAGGTGCTGGTTCATTACACTGCTAGTAAGAAAGGCACTCAGAGTCTGTGAAGTATAGGTTAAAATGCAACTGGTCAGAAGTAACACTATAAAGAGGATAATCTTACATCCCACTAGGTGCTGGGAATAGGCCTTTGTTCAGGGTGCAGCATGCCATGGAGATCCCATCTACAGAAGGGTTACCCCGTCACAGTCGTTTGTGCTGTTACAGCATTTTCTTAAAAGAAAACAACTCTTAATTCTGTCTGCTGTCAAACAAAAAGGATGTTCTCATGAGAACTTCCCGCTGAACTCTTGGATAAAGGCAAGGGCCTTGTGGTGTAACTGCCACTACCGAATGAGAGCTGTCCACCAGCTCCTCTGTTACCATCAGCCAGCTAAGTCTGTCCTGTGGCCAAGAGTATGTATGTACAGCACAACACTGTCCCCAAGGCCACACCAGCACAGATGAGGCCTAGGCCTACTCAGGTTAACTGGTCTGTGGATCGCTAACTCCTCGACGTGGAAATGGTCCTCCAGTCAGAGTGATCCTTGGAGATACTGGTAACATAGTAAGCAAAACAAGAGAAAATATAGACCAAAAAGGGATCATAGCTACATAGCTACACTTGGAGAAAAGCAGAGTTCACAAATTTTTTATTTATGTTTTTTATACATTAAATCTGGTAATTTATCTTAAATTAGGGTACATCTTATTCTTTAAACTGCTTCACTTCTAGCAGCTGTTAACATAAATAGGAACAGCCCTCAGGCACATGGTGACAGCCAGTAGCAACTTATTTTTTAAAAGAGTATAAAAATTAAGACTTAACATTTGTACAGAAAACTGATTTAATAGGAACAGCTTGTTTCAGTTAGTTAGACAGTATTTTAGTACAAGACTGAAAAAGGATTCATTCTCTATTCCACTGATGAGTATTGAGTCTCATGTCAGCTGAAAACCTGCTTGGAGTATCTGGGTTCACACATTTTCAAAAAATAAGAAACACAAACATCGACTTCAGTCCCTGAGCAGTCTCAAGTTAGTTAAGAGCCATTCCACTTCAAACAAGCTTTCAAAAGTTCGTGCCCTTGGAATCATTTTCATTTGTTTCACTTTGGAAAACTACAAGCTAGACATGCTGCTGTATGTTTGATTTAAGCCACTCAGCAGGAGGTGGCATAACCACAAGCATCAAAGAAGGTACGACTGCAGCAGCAGACTGGAAAGTAAGATCAACTCCTCCTTGCCTTTTGCTAGAACTGATGCGTCAACTGTTTGCTTAATCCAGCCTCAGTAAAAAGTTGTAGTTGCTAATACAAACTAAGAAGCAGAAGAGTATATTTCATAATTCTATTTTAAACGAATTATCAATGTTCCTTTTGGGGTGGATAACTACATCTTCAGATTCTGTTTCAGTCTCATTTCTACTTCACAATATTGAACGTATGCTATCAAGGAATGCTGAGTAGTAGTTTAACTTAAACATTTCAAGTGCAATTGTTAGACATGGCATTTGTGACGCAGCATTTTCATATTGCTAGGTTCAATAATACAGGGGATTTATCTGAGCAAATACTTATTTAGCTTGTCAGGATACTGTAAACTGGAGGAGGATTTAATCTCGCAATTAGCAGTTCTGGTACTCACCTAACTCGGAGGCAGATGCAAAAGCCTAGATAAATAAAGGCAGGCTCAGTGCGAGTCAGCACCTGTCTGTACTTGACAAGGAGGCACTGTCATTAGAAGAGGTTTAATTCTTTTAGCACTGATTGACAAGAACTACCAGCTCCTCACATCTAACAACTGAACATCTCCTGTGATTTCCACTACATTGATCTTTTCAAGTTGTTTAAAACGATGCTTGTACTCCAGCGTGTGAACACCATTAACAGCAACTTTGAACTGCTGGGCATCACAGAAAATAATCAGCTGAAAAGCAAGAAGAGAAACAATTAAGTTTTAAGCTCAGGTAGGACATGAAAAACAAGCTCATGACCTAGCCTAGACTTGGGCGAGCTCTGCTTCTGTTACAAAGAATGTTTCATGCAAAAGAAACATTTTTAAAAGTGGAACTTCAATAAAATTCATAGAATCATGGAATAACTCAAGTTGGAAGGGACCCATAAGGATCATTGAGTCCAGCTCAATTCAATTAAAATTTGTTTTGAGCACAGGCTGAATTCTTGTAACTATTTAACAAGAAAATTCTCATTAAAACCAAGTCGAATCTCTGCTCCCCATGGTCCCATTTAATCCTACATACGCGCAAGACATTGAAACGGAGGAGTGGCAGTTTTATTTAAATCTGTATTATTGACATGACATTAGTGACATGACTGCCTTTTGGCAGAATTACCAGTTTGATGCTTCGTTTCAGTTAACGTTACCTCAAAGTACATCCCTGGACTGAAAGGGAAGTTGGCAATTTCCTTTTCTTCTTCTCCCCAGCTGTCACGAAGGTAAGAGTTTCTTACAAAAACTTTATTCTTCACTCGAGGATTCAGATGTAATGCAATGTCCTTAGAGTCACTTGATTTCAGATTTATTGCAAAGCTGGAAGATATTTTTAAAAGTTTACTATACCAAGGGTTTATAAACACGATGCAGTAGCCCATGCTATTTACCAAGCCTTTAGCCAATCTGGAGCCAGGGCCATGATTCACCTGAAGAAACAAGCAGGCAGTTAACGTGCATTTGTCTCCTTCACACAGAAACTTCTGCTGGAGGCAGCAAATGTAGGACATGACCCTGCTAGATCTGCTTCATCACTCACAGCTTTCTCTTCATGTCTCAGCAAGGAGTTATTGAGCCAAGCGCTGCTCCCTTACAGCACTAGGAAGCATCATTCTCACAGAAACATATGGTGGTACCTGCTCCACCATCTCCTTCTCTTAACTCGGGCAGTGGAGAACGGGATGCTTTGCTTTACCTAAAGACGTTATATTCTTTCTGCCGACAAACAGGTTAGACTCTAAGGAGAAGCTTGAGGACTCTCTCTGTACACTTAAGATTGGTGGGACGCCACACATACAAAGTGTTACTTCGTAGGCAGTGTAGTTCTCCCAGGCTGAATGGATACTCTGTGATCTCAGACACGTCCACAACACAGAGTTCCTAAAGGGGAGCTCTGGAGAAGAGTGATCAGAGGGAAGAGACATCCAAATTCAAATGAATGCTTCAACCTGTGGCAAAGACCCCACTGCATTTGAAGAAATATTCCTCCCCACAAATGAGCTCCAGCTGTCAGGCTATTTCCCTCCTTTGAGAAGCCAAGAATCTCTTAGTCCAGGTAAGAAATACAAAGGAGCATCTACAACTGCATCAACTGAGTGAAGACATTCAATAACTTAGAAACTATAAAAATCTATATGGTGAAAAGCACAAACACAAAAAGCAGACAACCTGCAATGTTTTAACTAACACCCAAAAGCCTCTTCACACTTACAAACAGTACATTCAGCACTTAAAATGTGCCAATAGAAGGAAACAGAAGCCAACAGAAGGAAAACAAATGCTACTATCTAAGTATTAATTATCTTGTCCAATTTAAAGTCCATACAAACTTTGTCAATGACATCTCTAGACCTTGGGTTCCAGTATTAATATGAACTCTGAGTGCTGTTCAGCTGCAGGGAAGGTATGTGCTCTGAGGAAGCAGGAGTGCAATGCATCCACACAGCATAAAAAGCATGCTTATCATAATTTGCACTAATTGCTTCATTTTTAGGCGTGTTTCTGCAGAGCCAAAACCATGCTTCAAGCAAAGGGCATGCTGAAGCACAGACACTTCCTCAGCTCCGTTTTGACCACGTTGCCCTCCCTTTTTTTCCCTTCCCTTTTAAATCATGTTGGAAAATGGCTTCTTTGCAGCCTGTTTTTCCTAATTTGCTAGCAAAATTATAGCTCATACTCCCCTACCAGCGTTCATTACTGAGATGATGTCAGTTAAGCCCCTTCGTGCTTATACACTCCCCAAGTAGGCTGTCTGGGAAGTATTCAGAGAAATGTTGTAACATGCAGCATTTGAGCTCACCTGCAACTCATCTCACTCACTCGTTTTCCATCTACTTCTGCCAGTTCCCTTATTCTTGGATTTCTTTAGAATAAAGGCTGCCTTTGTGCAGTATGTGTGCTCACATGCCTTGCACAACGGAAACCCTGAACAGACACACAATCTTGTGAATGATGTAGATTTAGTAGGTAAGACACGCAGGTTTTACCTTCACTTTTCACAGTGGCGCTGCTCTTTTAAGTCCTCTCTAAAGCGGTGTCCTGCAGGTTCCTGAGAAAACTGCACTGTAGTTTCAGATGATTCCAGATGCAAAGTTGCAAGTAAGTATAAACTGAGGCAATGGAAAGGCCCACCCATTCTCAAGAGTAGCTCAGTTAAACAGCAGAAAAATTCAGTAACACTTACCTCTTTGGATTTTTATTCACTTCTCCTTTAATGGCAACTGTGCATCCTGGATGAAGTGCAGCATCAAGTTTCCCAACATAAGGAACCCCCTGGAAGTAAGTACACCAACCAGTAAAAATTTTGACTGTGTCTTACTTTTTTCAATATACAAGCTGAGCTTTACTATGGCAGGAAGAAATTTGGTCTACAGCTGCAAATCTGCACTTGTAGCTAAAGTTATTCCTACCAACATGTTCTGGGATACTAATACAATAGTGGAAAAGTTACACTCAGATAAACATATCAATGTGTTGGTTTTTTTCTGTAGACTACCACCTTGGGTTCAAAATAACCATTATTTACAACTACTTCTGCCACCACTAACGGTGGAAGGAGGGGAAGAAGGGCGGGGTGGGGGGAAGTATGCACAAAACTCCCTTCACTAACTTAACCTTGTATCACATAATTATTCCAATACAGTCATCCCCACCTCTCTTCTCTGAAAGCTTCAGTTATGCTTTAAAGACTAAGACTCATGCTAGGTGTGTAGTCCGACAGTTGCACCAGTACTAGAAGTAGGGTCACTGAGTATTCTGTCCTCTTGGCACCACTTCGTAATGATAGATAGCGCAAGTATTTTATGTGCCTTTTTTAAAGTTGTGTTAGAAGTTATTTTGATCAGAGAAAAGGAGTGAACGGAGAACTATTTCACCTTTATTTTTTTGTCGAAGCCCACCACTTGCAAATGACAATATTGCATGTTATTTGGTTTTGAAAAGACAACCGAAGAAGGCAGACTGTCAAGTGACAAAGCAACTAAAATCATGGCACTCACTGCAACTTCATCTTCTCCACAAATTCTATTTGTACATATTCCTGGCTTCCAACCCCTTTTCAGTTTGAGCGTGGTCCTTACTCCAGCCTGGATACTGTCCACCCGTACAGCTTTTTGCAAAAAGATGAGCACTCTGTCTATGCTCCACATTAGATGGGTGCGAGTTCCAACCCTAGGTGTGATGTTTGCATTCAGCCACCTGAAGTGTATACAGGGTGAGCATGGATCTCTCAGCAAAAGGAAGATGTAGCCAAACAGGTTCTGAGATACGCACATTAACATAAGGCCATTTGGCGTAATATGACTGCAGAACGCTTTTGTTTTGCAGGTGTTCCCTAAGGTGGAGAAAACTAAGCATGCTTATTTGAAAAATTTTTTTAATGTGATTTGGTCCTTTAAAACTTCAGGCACCTCACTTTCTATTTCTCTGTTTATGGATGCTGTGTTTATCTTTTGGGTTTTCTAAATGATTTAACAAATAGCTTCGCTTTTACTAGCAGCAGCAAAGAGGATTACTCTCTACAAAACCTCATTGATGATCATCTCCCGGTAGATTCTCTATTCCCTTATTTTGTGCATTTTTTCATGAATAACTGAGATGTTTTTATTTCAATTTCTTTTACTTCTCATATTTGCCACAAGTCTACACGAGACACTTACAAATTGTGAACCATCTGGCATTTCCCCCTGCAAGAGAAAACAAACAACATTAACTAGTTTATCAGACAACAGGGAGATTCATTCAACCTTTTACAAACATACGTACATTTTCTGTGTTTATCTTTGTTACTCCTAAAGATGATGGCTGAGAGCCTTGTAAAGACTGCGGAAAGAGAGATATTTAGATGTCATTGCTAACATCATAGAACTTTGACATAAAGTTGGTTTAGAATCGTACAAGGATCTGTGCTGCTGAACTGTTAACATAGAAATCAAGGGCTATGGTAAAGAAAAAAGATAGCCAAACCCCTACAAGCCAAGGAAAAGTCCTGAAGATCAATTGCTGAAGTGGAATCAAGATTTCTAAAGTCCACCTCACCACAGTTTGATTCTTTAACAGTCCGAGCACTGTTAACCCCTTAGCATCTGAGGGTATCCACTGAGCTTTCCTCACTGGGGTGGGAATACCAGCAGGGCCAGTCCACACAGAGGGCCTTGGGATTCTAAACAGCCCCTTGCATCCCTGTCCTTTCCCATGAAAAGGACAGGTGAGCAGGGTGACCAGAAATACAGTTGCAGCCTAGCCCTGGCAGATCGTGTCTTCAGCTTGCCTATTTCAATACAAGCCTGCATCTTCCTCCTCAGGAGATTATATTAGAAGCAAAGACAAAAAGGAAACAATCACTCTACTCCATTCTCTTCCCCAAAGGATACAGCATCAGCAACCACAGACTAAAGCCATTCTGTTTTGTTTTGGGCTTGGGACAGAAACCAACCTACAGCACCTGCTCACCCCCAAGCTCTTCTCAGAGTCAGTCCACCAGGATTCAGACAGATTTGAAGTAACATTACTCTGGCAACATGCCCAAGCCCAAGTGATGGGGCCCATAAAAGTCTGTACATAGGCTCTGCAAATGATCAGTGAGAAGACATGTCTTTAAAGCTCAGACCCCATTTTGTTCAGGCCAAAATCCGCACCTTCTATCAACATAGTTATCAGTGTGGTGACCTGAGTTAGACCTGACGTTTGGCAGCAAGAGACCCAAGCTTTGCTCACAATGTAGTGAGGATGGGGCAGAAGAGATCCAAGACATTACACAGCAGTAGGCAGGCTGCCTTAGTGAGTAGCAGGAAGAAAGGGAAAAGGCATTCACCTTCTGTATCTCCCTGGAATTCACGACCTTTCATTTCTCCTCTAAAAGTCTCCCCCTTCCAGAGCAGAAGGATCTCTCCTTCTGCACAGGGCAAAATGTTCAACTCCTCCCTGTTGGTTTACTTTCTCTAGCAGAGCTGGCAGTTGAGAGAAAGCATAGCACTGCCTTCAGTTTAAATTCACTGTAGTTTGGTCCAAGTGCAAGTCAAGCCTCAAAGTCTTCATGAAAGGACACCACTCTCACTCCCCAGAAATAAACCTATACACCCACTTATCACTTCATTCAACAATTCAGCCATCTTAGCAGGAAAAACAGGGTTACGTACAGAAGCAGTTCCAGCTATGGCTGAACCTGGCATCTGCAAGCCAAGCAACAAGTTACAGCTGTGGTTGAACTTGTCACTTAGAAACACTGCATACTGAGAGTTCATTCTGGACCTCCTGCAATATTTGAAAAGTCTAATCCATTCCTATATCCAGTATCCAATCAATTCTTATACCACCTTTCCTGTTAACTTTGCAAGCTGTAAACTTTGTCACCCTTTTGCCCCAACCTCAAGACTAAAACAGGAAGACAGAGATTCTCTCATGTGACTCGCATGTTGAAATGCGAGGAAAAAAATCCTAGTTACTGATGTTAGACTACGTAGCTGCTTTTCTTTACTTCCTTTTTGCCATAAATCCTACTCTGTAGTTCAGCAAGACAGAGAAAAGCAATCGAACAAGTCAGCTGTCTATATAACTTACATTAGAAACAAAATCTATAGTTTTGATCTGCACTTTGCCATATATTCCAAGAGTATCTATCCTTTCAAGGCTAATTCTGTGGTTGTAGAGCAGCAAGTGCTTCTTGTTTACAGTCACCTAAAGAGACAGGAAACAAAATAGGAAAACCGCATTAAACATACATTACACCAGCCATGTAAGAAGCTGTATGCATGTATCTCAAACACTGGTTTGGTACTGAAGCAGGGAGTGTCCTAGAAATTGCAGAGCAACTAAGTTCAGCTCATCCATGATTCAGTCTCTCCATCACTGTGAGGGAGATTTATTTGCCTACACTAAAATTTGCATTTCACACCTTTTGTTTCCATCACCTGATCATTTACCAACGTGGTATTACCAATCTAATAGAATCTATTATTGCAGTCTAACAGAGCAAGACAAATACACCTAACACGTTTCCTCCAAGAGGACTGTCCTACACTAGTCACAGAACAGGTTTATCCTAAGGTCAGTCCTTTGCACATAAGAAAAGGTGCAGTAGCCATGAGCCACTGCAGGAAGTTACTTGCCTACTCATTCAACTTAGAGGGAAGCAACACAAAATTAAAGGTTTGATTTACTTAGCCCCTCTTTAGAGAAATGCTTCTAAACTTTTCTGCCGTTAGACTATACCTAGGTAACAAAGAAACCAAGGCTTCCAACTATTTATCCTAAGTATACAAAGTACCTCTCTTTTATTAGCCTGACAACTGACTACGGATAGAGAACTGACCCAGACTCACCTGAAATTTATCTTTTAAAATCATGATGACAATCTCAAATGACTTCCCTTTTTGAAAGGGCATCTCGTAAGTGATCTCCTCCCAGCCCCATTTTTCCCTCTCCAGTGTGTTGCAAACAATGCAGCCAGACCTTTTGAAGCGGGGGTTGAAATGAAACGCCACATCAGCTCGAGGCTTTATGCTGCTGCCACACTGTAAATCCACCTGGAACCTAATCATAGACAAACCACATTCAGCTCAGTCTGTCAAGAAAACACCTAAAGGTTTGATACACTTCTGTTTTACTGTGGAGCCTCAGAACAGGCAGGCACAATGAGTGTTGTTAGATAAGGAAAAAACCAAACATGTATTTGTCCAACTCCTACACATTTGTGAAAGGTTCTCCCACAATTGATCGCAATGAATTAAAATATGTAAGTATTTATTTAATGGTCATCATTCATATCATATAAGCTCCTTCCCTCCCACCATCTTCAGTAGAATAACCAAATGAACCTTGGGCAAAGACAGAACCCCCATACCAGGCACCTGCACTAGTTCATACCTCCTTATCCCAGTTTAAGTTAATTCCTTTATGCAACACATTCAGTCATCAATTTCAGTAGTCTCAGATAACCTCTTTAGACAAGCAGCCATATGCTACGATACGGAAAAAATATTGCCAAAACAGGGAAAGCAAAAAGAGAGGATCAGCAGAAAGCAAAAAATCAGTTCATCCTCCACTTATCACAAAGCTTTCATTAAACACTTAAACCCGTATTCAGTCTAACACAATCACAAGGATTAAGATCAAGCCTTTGTATGCTATCATAAGTAGGAACCCCGGAAACATTTTATCCATTACATTCTTGTTCATGTGGTGACACTGCAAAAAGTGACACTGTAGCCACTACCTGTCTGCATCATCAGGAACATTCCCATGTATCACAATCAGCTCTCCAGGAACAAGGCCACCAAGTATTGTCCCAACATATGGAATGATCTAGAAGAAGGAGCAAAAAAGCAGGAGAAAAAAGATTCAAATAACATTTTGTGTTGGAGGCAAAAAACCCACAATAGTTCATTTCAAAGAAACAGTAGAAAAGCACTAAATACCCACCACAATGGGAAGGAAAAACCCAGCAGATTTTCACCTGTGAAAACCAAGCTTCTGAGATAAAACTAAAATTTCCAGCTTCCATTTCTAGATCTCAAATGAATAGTGGTGATATTTTATTGCCTCACTTTTAATAGAGTATCAAAAGGATTCACTTCAAATGAGGTCATTGCCAAGGCCTGACTACTATCCGCCCTTTGCTGGTAGCAGGAGGTACCCTCCACAACCCTGCTAACCCCAGACTACAGCAGCTAGCTGCCTTTTCGCTTGTTCTTGCTCCATTTTAGAAAACAGTAACAGGAAAAGAAGAGACTATGTCACAGAGCATCTTCTTAGTAAAAACTACATGACAAACACAACAAAACACCTCATCCTAATGAGCACATCCCTATGTGCTTTAGATTGAAAAAGTAAACGGTACCAAATGCTGCATTTGCTCTGGTTAAGAGACAAAAATTCCTGCTCGGGTTGTTTTTGGAGTTTTTTTCCCCCCCAAATCCCTGATCTATGGAACCGTGTAATGATTTTAGGACACCTCTTAAATTTAACATCAATTGCTAACAAGATTTCCAGTAATTTAACAACAAAAAATGAACAGACTGGAAATACTACTCCTGAATGGAATACTGAGCCATAAAAGGACAAGTTGAGATTTTGATATTTTTTAAATATATATATGATCATAAGAAACAGGAAGATATGCAAAGGTGATGTATTTGCTGACATCTATTCTTGTGAATTTGTGAGGAGGGAAGGCGAAACAGCAGTAAAAACTGTCTAAATCTGGAGCATAGATCATTTCTACGAGTAGATACACACTCTTTTCTGCCCTCTCTCCACTTCCCTTCTCAGCTACCTACATGTTGCACAAAACCTAATTTGCAGTCGTCTTCTACATCAGGCAAAACAGACTTAAAGAACTTGCTTCTCAAGTATAAGCTCACAGTCAAGTTGTTTCAAGCTTCGTATATTTTTACTGGCTTAAGGAGGTGCAGTAGAGGAGGACCCAAACATGAAAATAAGTGTTAAAAGTGAAAGAATAAATAGGCTGAAATCCCTTTGTTTGCTGGTAGTAGCTTAGTTCCTTAATACACAAGCCGTATACAAGAGGCTCAATTCTATTCAAAGAATAAGAACAATAATAATAAACAAGAAAAAAACGTATCTTGATTGTTTTAGTTTTAACACACTGCTCCTGAGGGGTAGTAAATCTGAGTAATTCCGTAAAGTAATAAATAACTGGTTCAGTCTCCAAAGATAAATCAGAGAAACACAGACACAAGCCAGAGATGCTGAGACTTAACCACTCCAGTGGATCAAAGTTATCTACCCCTGGAAAAGAAGCTGTGCCAAAAACACTTATCTTCAAAAGGATGTATTTATTTAAGAGAAAAGAAGGTTGGCCTGTCTACTCTTCAGCAGCTTAGACGTGGAATCTGCAAGGCCATAATAGAGCATTTCCTGGGTGCAACACTACAGACTTAATGAGGATTTGTGACCACAGAATGTGCCTGTAATTTCCTCACGTTTCAAGATGTTCTTCTACTAATTTTTACTCATTTATTAGGAGTAATGCTTGTGACCTCACATGATTTACCAGCATCCCGTCTCTCTTCCAGACCTCCAAAAATTACCTCTGAAGCCAACTGGTCATTGTCAACTCAGTTCGAGAGGTCTCAAAGATCAAGTTCTTTCTTATATCTGCCAGTTTTCATAAGACAGGAGAACACATTATGGTCTCACAGAGGAAAGGACTGTGATGACACAGCTTTCTTCCAGCTTGTTGGGTGGGGGACACCTGCCTCATCAGATGGGGCATGACAGCATTTCTTGCTAGATGGGTGAAGTAAAGGGCAATAAAGAGGAAAGCAGGATTTTCTGAATGATTCAGAACAGTACAGTAGTGAAGAAATAAGTCTCAGACTCAAACCTGTAATAAAGCTCTTAAATTTTGCTGCTCACAGAACAATTCACTGAAACAGAGAAGTCTTCATAGCCTGCCCTCCTCCATCCCCACTAAGTTCATCTTGTGGTATTACACAGGATCTGTGACAGAATCACAGAAGGGCTGAGGTTGAAAGACACCTCTGGTGTCTCTAGCCAAACACCTTGATCAAAGCAAGGTCAGGTAGAGCAGGTTGCTCATGGCCTTGTCTGGAGGCTGTCCTCAGGTCATCGGCACAATCTTTCCCAACTCTGCCTCCACATTCCAATCCCAAATACTCTTATTCCCACTTTAGGATCTTGATCTCTAAACCCTAGTTTACCCCTTTTTATTCTCCAGCCTGGTTTTGTCACCCATCATACTCATCAGTACCCTTGCAGCCACTCAGTTTGCTGAACTCTTATTCTGGCCCTTACACAGATTATTTGTCCTAAACACCTCCTCATTCTCCTCTTCACACCTCCTCTCCCACTAAAATCCCCATTTACCAACTTTGATCCTCCCTTTCCTTTTGCAGTTCAGTCCTTCCACCTTCTAGTTAATCTCCACACAGCTTTCCTTCCTCTCCCTGCTGGGTTCTTGTGAAGAAGGTTGAAGCTATTCCCCCAGCATCCCTAACTCTATCCACTTCGCAAGCAGCAAACATATAGCAGGACTGAACAACCAGATTTACTGAGGGCATGGGTGTGTGTCCGTACTAGCTGCAATAGATAAGGAAGCCCTGTGCAGATCTGTGCTACTGTATACTCCACATAGATAATCTACAGACTTTTTATATTTTTAAAGAATTCTTAGCACAGTATGTTATTCCCTACAAAACATGATTTATTGTAAGATAAGATATCAACTATGGAAAAGATTCCAAGTTTAATTGTTCAGACTGAAGTTACAAGAACCACAAAAAAAACCAAAACCAACATTCCACAAGGGCTGCCAGGCACCACCCATGTTTACAGAGAATTAGGAGAGAAAACACTGCTTATCATATTTTCACTTTTGATTCAGCACATTCTGCAAAAATGCGAGACATCCACATAAGCTGCGTATGAAAAAGGATTACCCTCCAAGGCTGATAGAACTTCCTTCCTATTTTGGAAGTCCTGTGCATTAAGTGTCCATTTGCTTACAGCACACTTTCTAAACATACATCAGCTCCTAGTGTCACCTGTGACATTCTCCCTCAAACACCTAAGCAATGCAAAGAGTTCTCAGTAACACCCCTCGCTGTGCAGAACAGTACAAGTACTAATTATTGCATTAAAATAGCAAAGTCCCATTTCCCAAGGGAGAAGTTGTTGACATGACGGGGAGTTACCGGGTTACTGATTGTCTTCTGCAGTCCATCCAAGGACATCATCTTGCCTCCTCCAGTTTAAGTTTGCCAGTTCTGTGTGACCACAGTTCTGTGTGAACGTATTTAAAGAACTTGCTGGTCAGGCAGCACCAAAGGAGAGATTCCTTTGAAAAAACAAAACACTTAATTAGAAAGAAACAAAGCAATACTACATGAAGGGAAGCCCTCCAAGGTATAACTTTAAACAGCACAAGAAATGATGCAAAACTCTTTCCTTTCCAAGAAATTTGCTGGAGTTTTGAAATATGAAAATTCAAGGCCCGCTTAAAGAAATAAGGCGCCACTCTAACAAGGGACAGTGCACACAGGTACACAATGTTATCGGCAGCTTCCTGAGATTACGCATACCAAGACAGAAACCCACATAAAAATCATCATTGCAGAGGGAAACACTGATAACTCAGTGTGCCTCAGCTGGGTGGGCCCTAATAGCTCTCCATTTGCAGCTGACCCCTGCCCGCAGACAGGGAAAAGATACACAGTACAAATGCAGTTTTTCCAACACAAACCACCAACCATTTCTGTTTCCTTTAACACTTTCTGTGCTATTCCCAGATTTCCCAAGGCAGACAAGCCCTAGAGGCTGAACTTGCCTTTTTCAGGTTTATCTTACATAAGGGGTACTAGGCAAAGACATAGCAGGGAAGCAAAGGGTGTTTTATATTTCTTCCTCCAATACATACAATCCCTGAACTCCACAAATAACTACAGGAGTTTGTAAAACTTGCATTAAATGCACAGCATTAATAAGAAATGAAACAACAACTTGTGAGTATATCCAGCTACAATGTAATTTCTTTAGTAAATCTTCTAATGAAGTGACAAGATTCAGGGCCCAATTGACACTACCAAATAATTATTTCTTGCACATTCTGGAAAAACAACTTAAGATGGCATGCAAACCGCGTGGTGATGATAGGCAGACAAGGAAAAAGTTAAACATGAGTGTTCCAGCATCACTACTGTGTGACAACTGCTAGCAACATTAGAAGAAAACAAACAAACAAACAAACCCAAAAAAACCCCCCACCATCAAACCAAAAACCCAAAGTCTGTGACCAGTTCCACAGGGCCCTGTGGTTAATCTTCTGCAATGATTCAACAATAGAGCGTCCTATTGCAACATTTGGCTTATCTTGTGGGAGATTTGAGTCAGAAGGGTATTAATTCTCCTACTTAAGACCAGTCTAGAACACAACTCAGAGAACATAAGGTGCCTAGGCTGCATAACTGTTTTGCCCTTTTGATCTTCTCATGGGATGCCACCATCAATTCACAACAGGAATGTGCAAAGGCAGGCAAATTTCATTGTTTTCATTTTTAAAAGGAGGAAATCAAAAGCAAACAATAATTCTGCCTATAACATCAGGAAGTCTAATAGCAGACCCCCAAAAAATGAAGCCCAGACCTCACAGAATGGTAGGGGTTGGCAGGGCCCTCCGGAGATCATCCAGTCCAACCCCCCTGCTAAAGCAGGTTAGCCTACAGCAGGGTGCACAGCAACGCGTCCAGGTGGGTTTTGAATGTCTCCAGAGAAGGAGACTCCACAACCTCCCTGGGCAGCCTGTTCCAGTGCTCTGTCACCCTCACAGTAAAGAAGTTCCTCCTCATGTTCAGGTGGAACTGCCTGTGCTCCAGTTTGTGCCCACTGCCCCTTGTTCTGTCGCTGGGCACTACCGAAAAAGAGCCTGGCCTCCCACCCAGTGTCCAGAAGACTACTAAGCAAACTTCCCTAGGTGTGCAACAGCAATCTAGATCCTGCTGAAAGCGGATCCCGGAACAGGACGGACCCTCAGGCTTGGCAGACCAGGTGGCACTATGACAAAGTGACAAAGTGGCGGGTTGTGGGGCTTTTTGTTTGGTTATTAGTTTTTTATTGAAAACGCCATAACAATAAGGAAAAGCTGCAATTCAGGCTCTGTCTAACAAAAGAGAAGGGTATGCAACTGCAAGGCTCTCCCATAACCTTCTGTCAGAGGAGCCACTGTCAGTACATTACACCAAATCCTAAGTCTGCAACGCTGTAAGGTAAGGTTTCCTGGCTATACTTTTAGAACTGAAGAAGACAATGTATGCTTTCCTGTTAACTCCCACGCTGCAAAACAGCTGAAAACCTCTTCAACGACAAAAAAACGGGAAAACGGAAAGGCCAGCAACCAGCTATTATGCCGTCCCACTGTGACACGCAGAAAACGTCTTTCATGAGGGCAACTCAGGTTAGACTTTATAACCAAGGATAGATTTTTTTACACACAAGACCTCTGAAAAGAGCATAAAAGCGAGGACGCTTTCGGACATCTACAAGCAAAGCACAAAACGCCAGCGGCGCCCCCCAGCCATAAACCCAACGCCACAGCACACCAGAGGGACGCGGGACCCGTTTCACCAAGCACCCTCGGGCGCTTCAGCCCCAAGGCGCCCCGAGGAGGTCCCGGCTCCACACAGCGCCTCGGCCAGCCGGCCCCGCGGGAGCAGCCCCTCTCCGCAGCCGGCAGACGCGGCCGGGCCGCGGGCCTTAGTGCTGCTTTCACCTCCGCTTCCCCGCTAACGGGACACCCCCTCTTTACCCGTACCTCCGTGACTAGCAGCGCCCGGAGACCCGCGGGCCGAGGCCGGCCGACGCCGCCACCGCCCCCCGCCACCGTCAGCTGCCCCGGCTCGGCTCCCGGCCTGGCCCCGCCCAACGGCTTCCGGCCGCCTCCGACGTCACTGCGCCCGGCGAGCCCCGCACACCGCCCCGGGGCCCGGCGGCGGACGCTGTCGCTGTCCGGAGCCCGTTCTGCGCTGGCAGCCGCGGCGTAGGAGGCGGCCCTTCCCCGGGAGCTGCGGCCCCTCCGCGGCGCTGCAGCGGCTCCCAGCCGAGGACAGACAGCTGCCTCCCGGGGGGAGAGCGCTCCGCTACCCGGGGCGGGCGCCTGGCACCGCGGGCGCGTTTGACGCGACCCGGGGGTGGCTGCGCGGGGCCCACGGCGCCTCTGGG
>VZSC01012141.1:287524-299205 GCA_013398225.1 Steatornis caripensis | reverse complement strand
TTTTTTTTTTTTTTTTGCAGCTGAAATTTTGTCACATCATTGATGAGCCATCCAGCAGCTGATAATACAACCTCTTTGCAGGGAACGTGTATGAACTCAAAAGTTCTGGAAGCAACATTAAAACACTCTTTTCTCTGATAATCAAACTCTTCCTCCTTGTTCCCTGTCATACACAAACCAACAAACAGTATGAAAATATGTGCCCTAAGCTAAAATATTTACCCTTAGCTTTGACCCTTTCAGAACATTTCTATACTTGAATAGGAAGTCTGAACTTGATTTTTTTTTATTAGAATTGAAATTAATTCTCTCTTTTCTTCTTCCTGCCATTGTGTTAAATTTTTTACTATAAAGGAAGGTAAGGAGGCCGTGAAGCTCTGTACACTGAAACCCCTTTTGTTCTTTGTGAGTGAAAAATGAAACTATTCACTTTTTTCCACTGGAAAATAAAAAATGTGAGGAGCAAGCCCATTGAAACAACTATTATTCTATTTCTAGACTTAAAGCACACAGGGCTTATCTCCAAAGCCATCAAAAAGATTTTTTTTTTTTAATTAAGAATCCAAGTAGACAGGGCATTATTTAATGTCTTTAAATACAAGCAGTTATTTTTTCCTTTTCAGTGTACACTAACCGACAAAAAAAAAGGTAAGTTATGTGTGAGAAAACCACTTACTGGAATCTAAAACTTTTAAAATATCCTGGTTCAAAATAGATTTCACTGTCAAATTTTTCAACTCTGAATACCTAACATTAGTTTTCTAAAGGCCTGCTTTGGCAATTAAATTTACATTGGATTATTTCCAGAAGCTATTGAGCATTTATAAACTCTAGAGAATTAGGGGAAGCTGTAAGTGAAGACTGCCCTTGAGAATATCAACTAGGATACAGGATTTAGTAACTCCAGCTTAGTGTACCTGGTCTGAACAAACATCTTCATCTCTGTTGTAGCCATGGACATCTGCACTGGGCTCAGTATTGTAGCCTGGATAGATAGTACTCAGGAAAAATAAACATGCCAGAACCTGGCCCTTGAAAGGTCAGGCTAATGCTTCAGTCCAAGGAGACGTTGTTATAAACCATACACAGAGGTTTCTTTTTCCAGGCATGGGTCCCCTTGCTGCCAAGGCAGCTGCACACATCATCCAAAACAAAATATTTCCTTCTGTTCTCCACTTAATGTGACATTTTAGCTAAAACCAAAAGTAGGACTTACAACTGGGGCTACAGTTTTGTGGAGACACTAGCAGATAAATCACTGCAGAGAATTTCATTGTGTGTAAACAGATGACCTAAACATTTCTGTGCAACTGATCAGTTTAATTTGCCAGGTTTCATGTATTATGTCACTGTTTAAATTTCACTTTCAATACATTTCTGCTATCTGAAGCCTCATAGAAATTTTTTCACAGTATTGCATTTTCACAGGACTTTTCAAGACATCCTTGAACCTTGTATGATCTGAATCAGCTTACTGTTAACAAGTATAAATAATGAATAATAAATACTCACTGCAGAAAAGCTAAGCTGCTCATGGACTGTCATATATTCAGAGAGTCGTGTGAGCTTCAGCTAACAGATCTCTCCTGCTCAGATGCCTCATGTATCAGTACATGGAAGTATAAAACTTTTGAGATTGAAAGAGGCGTCCATGAGATTTTTCATTAAAAAAATGACCTATCAGTTTACTGACAACTTTAATACTTCCCCCATCTGTTTAATGGTTCTCATTACAAGAAAATACATAGAAGCAGGTCACTACTATATTTTGTTCCAGCCCATCAGGCTATTTGACTAAATTGTCTTTTACAGTACTTCAAATAAAATGCTAAAAACTAAAGGAAATTCTTAGAAAAGGAGATCTGCTTAAATTCTCTCCAAATATGGATTCCAAAGAAGCAAGAAGAGGAAGAGTACTTTCAATGAGTCACATTAATTACAGACACAAGGAATGTTTTGGTCACCAACAACAGACAGATATAAAAGAAAAAGAGAAAAATGTATTTTACAATGATGCTGATGTTTTTGACTTGGAAACTGCAGTAAGCATCGGCAACTAAAGAACAACTAAAAGAATAAAGATTAAATCAGTACCATCACAGCAAACATGAGGCTGAACAACAGCTGACTCCTAAGTTACCTCGATCAAGACAAAAATCATGTGTTCAGAAGAAGAAATCTGAAAAATATAGCTAACAAACATTGTCCCAAGGAGGCCTGAGAAGTGGTTCTTCTGTAGAGTAGAACTAAACTGCATATTTAATTTTTTTCTATTTACATTATATAGGGAACTTCTCAAGTTACCCCAAATACCACAAGCTCTTTCAGGACCGTGGTAAAGCCTTTATTGTATTTATACTTTTCCACTTGTTTGCAGCAGGTACCATAATGGCCACCACTATAAGGGAATAAAAAGGCTCTAGACAGGTTGATGAGGTCCACCCAAAATGCCCGACTTGTACCAAGGGCTTTCCAGTGACAGCCTCAAGCAAAACTGTCCTCAATATAAATGTTCCAAAGGCTTAGAGCATGTATCAGCAGCATCCATGAGTAGGATAAAATTGTGTTCTCACCATGGATTAACAAAATGATCACTAATTTCTGAATGCAAAACGTAACCTTAAAAGTCTTGCATCAGGATCTGACACTGATTCTAGATCAGCTGGACAGCAAATCTCTCTTTTATTAGGCATATACTGTGAAAATGCTCACCATGTCAGTCCTTCTCACACACACTTCATCCTACTCAGCTTTCATTTATTTATCCATTATTGCTCAGCAGCAAGTAACAAGTTTCCCAGGGGGAAAAAAAGTGAATAAAAATTGAAGTTCTATATAGTGGTCAACATAATGCAAACCAGACGGCTTCCTCACATTTGCAGAACTAATGCTTCTAACAACCTTACCAATTTTGTCACTCCTCCCCTGACTGGGATTGATATGTCTGCTGTAAGTGGCCATGCAGATGTTCATTACAGAATGAATTGGCTATTTAAATTTTTGCTGGACTCTGATTTCCAGCAATAAGAGAGCATATAGCATAATGTCAGTACTGTTTGATGGAAAAAAATTACTGAATTTATTTACTTTTAGTTGACTCCTACTCTTTATTAAACCCTAATAGAATATAATTTGTCTTTTTCCTTCCTTTGTTTTTATTATTTCTGTCTCAACTTTTTGTACCAGGAGCTATCATCTGGCTTTTAGGCATATTCTCCAACTTTTTTTCATATTGAAAATATTTTAACATTGAGTGGGTGCTAGAAAGAGACAAGGTTGTGGAGAACTGATGTCAAAAGACAAAGGTTCCATCCCAAATCCATTTACTCTCAAGTAGAAAAATTGTATAATCTCACTTGATTGTTTTTATCATCTGATGATCAAAAAGTCTATCAACACAAGGAAGTACTCTTAAAAGGGCTGGAAACCTAAAGCTGTATTTGGATTATTTTCAGTTTTGCTTCTTTTGCAGAAAAGTCATTACTGTCTCTAGTTCTGTTGTGAAATCTTGCCAGTGACATTGCTATGCATAAAATGCCTTCTTAGGAAATCAGCTCTCTTATAATAGATGTCAGTTTTAAGATTCAGAGCAGCTGTAAAACTGAAAGTGAAATCCTAGTGGAGTTATCGTAAGTATTTTTAAAGAAATATAATGTAATTCAAAACATGTTTCACTATGTTTTAATCTACACATTAATGTACACATATAGATAGACCACAAGATATCAAATATAAATGCTTCCTGTATTTTTAATATTGAAAAATGAATCCTTTAAGATATGGTATTGTTCTAGAATTAGGAGGATTTTATAGTATAAAAATGGCAAAAACCCTATCATTTTTAATCGTCTTGTGCAGTTAGATACTAAGTTATGGCCTATATTATAATTTTTTCTCTTTACAGCTTTAAAGCTTTACTTTGAGGTGCCATTCAAAATGGAAGGGGCCATTGAAAAATTGCTGCTTCTCTCTGGATATAGTCATATCAAAGTAAGTTTTAATTTATGATATTTACAAAATGTGAGGAGGCATTTAAGTTAGGCTGGGTTGAGTTCATAGACTATCAGCGATATGTGAAAACTGCATTAAAAGTAATTTGAGTTGAATTTCCTTGTTCTGTCCTTCATATAATAAGAAAAATCCAGTTTACAAGATTTTCCCCATCAAGAAATCCTGCAAAAAATGAGAGTGAATGTTCAAACAAAACATACCTTTGTATCACAGAGTATAAACTATACATAGGTTTAGGAGCTTTTAATAAAAACAAAAATTTTCACTGTGGGACTACTTCAGGAAGAAAGCAATTCCAAATATATTTAGAAAGGGTGGGAATTAAAAAGGAGCTTATCTCAATATTAAATTACTTTAAAATTATTTTTTTTAAAAAACAAAGGACATGGTGTTTCTTCATTTTCGTGTAATGTAGGTTTCTATTGTTGTTAAACTCAATATATGTTTTTGTTGTGGAAATTAATGCATTGTGAGATAAAGCCCATCTAATTAGAAGTTACATAACCAGTTTATGAGACCACTTTTTCCAAAACACTTGGTATGCTTTGACCATCCTGCTACAACACTACCCATTTACATGCAGGATTTTAAAACTCTTAGTTTCCATCTGCATCCATAGGTACCAGAACACGTGAAGAAACACAGCCCTTTTCTATTAATTGTCTTCATGCAGGCTGAGAAACAAGCTTTTTTGACATGATGGAGAACAATATTTTCATTAGCTCAGTCAGCAATGTTTCTACTGAGAAAAAAATTAGTTTAGTCCAATGCTGGTTACATAATGAGATCATTTTATAGCAGTAGACACATTTTTCAGTCATCTTCAACTGTGGTCAACAATGCAGGATAAAAATGAGGTATTCCTGCAAGTTAATGCTTTTGAGTAAATCCAGTGTCCCAATTGCCAACTTTTTACTTAGAGAGTGTCTTCCCTTATGATGTCTAAGATGTAGCCATTTATGAGAAAATAAAGCAAGTTAAGGTCGTTCAAAGAGCAATCTACCCAAGAAAGCCTTATTCCATGTTTGCTATCACCTCCTGTACAAATAAAGTATAAAAAAGTTTATCAGGAGTAAGACAGGTACTGTTGCACGATTAGGAACATGTAATATACATAATTTCTGAAGGCACACTGCTGGTGTAATTCTTATAGGATATGCTTCATTTTTGGCAGATAATCACTGTGGAAAGATTTGCCTTCTTCGGATGTCAGGATTATTAAAAAATACAGCTGTTCTGAGAGGAAAGTCAGAAAACAAGGCGCATGATAGGAAAATGAAAAATAACAAGTAAATAAAGGCAACGCATAAATGGAAGCAAAAAGATGAATTTAGAAGGGTGAAAATCATTGGTGAAAAAAGTTTTCTCTTCAACCTCTTTATCATTGAAAATATTAGCTGCCAGCCAAGTTGATGAAGTGAGTTATGCAGAAGACAGATAGCAGTTCTAGCTGTGTCTTGAATGAATACTGACTGCAGAGAGGCAGACTTCATTACCAGCTCGGCTGACCTTTCTTCAATTGATGTAAATAGGGATTTATAGTATCAGAAAAATGTAGATGAATTGCCCCAAGCCATAAGCCGGCTCAGTGTGTTTGTCTTGTAGCAGTGTCTCTTATTTCTGAACCCCAGAAAGAATTTACATAGGAGAAAGAAAAAATAATAAGCAGGACAACTGAATTTACAAACTTCATGATGTAGTAAGTAGTGGAAATGAGCAGAAGAGAAAAGTGGTTTCAAAAGACAAGAATGTTTCACTTAGATGTGAAGTAAAACCAAACTGTTTTCTTATCTATTTTTGGTAAGCCTGATAACCTGGAAAAACAGTTTCAGTAAACCCTATGAAGAGGGCTTTTTATGTTTCGCAAATATACTGCAATTTTAGAGATCCTCCAGTTCCTTTCCTAAAGTGTCTCTGTATGAGATGCATGAAATCACTATAAATCCAAATAAAAATAAAAAGAAATCTTCCTTTAATAGTCTCCCACCATATGATATTCAGCTAGGTCCTTTAAGTCAGGTAGGAAAATAAAGATGGGAAATCGTGACTATGCACTATGTACTGTGAGTATATCATGTATATATATGTACAGGCAAGAACAGGCAGACATCAATGGTTGTTGTTACCATGCCTACTTACCTTGACAGGTAAGTACCTGGACTTGCTGAAGTCCAGTCCCATAAATAGGCATGGACTTAATTCATGTAAGGGAATTGAATAATACCGCTTAAGGCATCTGAATTAACCATTTAAACACCAAAGGCATTCAGAAAATCTCTCTTGCAAGGGGTGAACAACTATGTAGTTTCCATGCCAGACACTGCTAGTTAGAGATGCATGCACCTGCTAAAGCTCAGGCACTACTGGAAGGTTGTGCTTGCATGGTGCCTATGCCCCGGCAGGGTTCACCTGGATTCACCCCCTTTGATACACTTGCAGAGAAACCCACATCTCTGCTACTCAGGAGTACGCTAATTGAAATAACAGGGATTATTTCTGTCGTAAAACATTGTTTGAAGGAAAAATGAAGGGAAGGGATGAATGTGAAATTGATGAGTGCTAAGTCTAGTGGTCTTAAAGCAATCTGTGACTGAAGTCTGACAAAAACCTCACAGTTCATCAGCTCTTTGTAACAGCCAGCAGGGGAAGGTATAAGAGATGCTTAATGCTTTTAAAAAACAAAACAAAACCAAAAGAAAAAAATCACGCACAATTTTATGGGATTTTTTTAATGTCATTCCTGATACTGAAACATATAAACATGGATAATTTTATTTTTATTTTAAATTGGTTTCCTATTACTGTAAAGCAAGATTTTCAGAATTTTCCTTCAAGAAAATTAGGCATCAATCAACTAAGTGGCTTGAAGACCACAGCCTACACTCCCGGTGTAAGAAAGATACGATGTGCTCCCCTTCACATGTGATTAAATGGCAGGAGAACATCTGGTGTGAAAGCCCATGGATCATGTGTCCAGCTTGAAGTTTACTGGTTCTTTTTATTGAAGATGAGGATTGCAGAAACAGATCATTCTTCAGAAAAAAAATGGTTCAAACTCAGCTAGTGAAATGAAGAGTTAGCTGAAATCTCTTACTCCCAAAAGAATACAAATTCTGGGGGTGGCGGAAAAGATTTAAACACTAGGAAAACGGCATAACACAGATAAAACCTTTTTTCTAATGCAATTTCTGTAAAACCTTTGGAAGACATAAGAGAAATCAATAAAGATGATTACTGAGTGGCAAAGAACTGTCACCCTACTGAAGTAATTTTTTCCCTGTGGCTCACATTGAGTCAGAAACACTTGAAAGGTGTAAGCTAGCCTTCTAATTCACTTTGTGATATGTGGTACCAATACTTATTACTTCTTATTATTATAATCTGATAAAGAGTGTCTCAGAGAGACTTTGAAATAAGATGTCATCATGGTCAACGGATTCATTGGTACAGTGATTCACGGTATTGAAAGACTTTAAGATGAGGTTAAATAGTTTTCTAAAAGCTATACAAAATCTTCTTACAGATTCAGAGCTTGATACAATTCCTCTCAATAAACAGGTGGCCTGACTAGATGTTCCAAATGGTCCCTTCTATGAATTTCAGATTTACATATCTAAGTCCCTAGGATTGTTGTAAAAAAAGAATAAGGAAAAAGGCATGTTGAACTAGCATTATACTTAAAGGACGGGGAGAAAGTAGGGCATGAATTTTGAGCATATGGGAAAGTCTGGAGAAATACTGGGAGCCAAGATGTTAAAATCCGAATTTGTAAGCTGCCAGTCATCTTAGCTTCCTCAGATAAGCTTTCATTGATTGTAAGCATAATATGGGATTATTTTTTTAAATTATGGATTTTAACCTTTTTTTCAATATTTTTCCTTTTTCTTTTTTCATGAAAAAAGAAGGAAATTTACCACTTCCTTGCTCCCTGTACTCCAGAAGTTAATTCTTTTCAAATGTAATCTTGTTAGCTTTCTTCATTTATAAATAAAAGATGAGTGAAAGTGTAAGAAAAATAATTTTATTGGAAGACATGCTTTCCTTGCTTGTAGGGCCAGCAAACACTTCATTCTCATGTTATATTAAATGCATTCTCATTTTTTATATTCTTTTTTTCCCTACAAAAATTAAGGTGGTTTGGAATATGTGTACCCACTAGACTTCCGGGCATGAGGAATTAAAATTAAAGCAACATATACTATATACGCCTTCTAAACAATATATAATTTCATCTGCAAAAACTCATTCGTGAATGAGCATAGAAATATGTTAGTAAATGCAGTGCAATTTTAAGCAATAATATGAGGAATAGGTGTATTTTCTCCCATATTTGTTGAATCAAGACAAAACTTTGCTAAAAAATCATTATAAGCCTTTGAAGTTATTATATAAATGGTACCTCTAGTAAGCTATGCATATTGACTTGAACGACCTCAGATGGATTTCTCCAAATCCTTTATATCGGTCACACTTATACCTACATTATCAGTGAACAGATGAAAACACATTGATTTAAATTCAGAACATCAATTGTAGCTGACATGAAAAATTTCTTATCAAAGTTGTCAACCAAGTAGTTCATGAGTGCTCAAACTCAAGAGGAAAACCAAGAACATTTTAGTGTTATGCAGTACTCAGTACTCTTTTAGCATGAATGGTGTGTGTCTTATACATACAGCTATCTGAGATGGTAGCCTATTGTTTATTTTAAGAAATTGATCCTGCTTTCTCATTCACAAATTTGAGATGGAAGGTTAGAGAATATTTCTCATTATAAACACAGCTATATCCTCATCTCATGAAATTTAAAATATCTGAAAAATACTTTTTCCTATTTCTTCCTTCTACCTTATAAAGTCTGTGCTGGGTTTTCTCTGTGTTTCAAAAAACTGTAGACCTCCTTGCAGGGAAGATACAGTCAAACTTTGGCCATACTTCTTGCGTCTGTACAGGTATATTACTTAGGACCCAGGCCTCGTAAGATGTAGCTTTATACACAGTGATGCAGATATCCTTATACTGTTAAGTGATGCCAAAGTGAAGAGTAAAATGTGTGACAGTGAGTATGTTCCTTGGTCTTTGGATTGACCCTTTTATTATGGCTTAGGTTTCTTTCAGTTAATACAGAAAAGAACTTCACAGAAGCCATATTAACTTTAAGGAATGATTATACTGAATTTGGAAACTCTTAAATGGAAAGTGTTATAACAGAGTAACACATTGTTTATTACAAATGTGTGTTTTGCCACTTAGACCTGTGGCAAAACCAAGATCTACATATGTTTGTTTTACTATTAGTTGCTTTTTATTTTCATTCTTTGTTCAAACTTTTGCTTAATTATATTTTCTCCATCTCAGGAGATTTATTTTCCATGTTGGCACCATCTCTGGTACTGTAGCATTGGTGCTATTGGAAAAGTGATGGAGATCTACTGAAAGAGAAGACAAATGTAATAGCTGTACTGAGAAATTCAAGAAAACAATGCATACATTGAAAGATTAAAAGAAAGATAAGCAATAAGCTTTTAAAATGAGGAAATCGTCAGTCAAGCAAGTTTCTTATTTAAAAGAAAAATAGCCTTCACAGAGGTAATGTAAAGATTAATGAAAAATCTAACGAGTAAAGAAGTTTCATGGTTTATTTACCTTTTTTTGTCTTTAAACTCTGGTATAGTTTCCAAATGAGTTCTGTGATGTCTTTTTGGTTTTGCAATTTAGTCGAAGTAAGCATACAAGTAGCTAAAGAGGAAAAACTTTTTTAGCTTTTTTCTAGAAATCTAATAGTCCTTCATCATCCTGATTGCTAATGGTAACTTGAAGGCTTACTGGTATCTTTGGTTGGGAGAAAGAGGTTTTGGACAGGCAATTCTGAATGTGCTTCAGTGTTTCAGTGAAATCATCCCCAAAAACAGAAATCAAGAAGAAGAAAAGAAACTTCAAAGAGAATTAATCAGCAATTTCTAGATATCAGATACAAAATTAAATCCATACTAGGTTTATTTAGTAATAAATACAAGGATGCTGGTGAATGTGGAAAAGGCAAGATAGTTCACAAAAATTAGGCTAGGGAAATGATCCTATCCATTATAACTTAGAAATTCAAAGAATGTGGATAGCGGACAACAGAGTGAGAATCCTCCACCCTAGACTTCTGAAAGGACAGACAAAGGAAATCCCCTTTGCAGTAGCAAATCTTCTCCAGCAAATCTAGAAAGTATGGAGTATCCTCTTTACTGGTAAATTCCAAATCTGTGTATATATATATATATATACACACATATATGTTAATTTAGGCTCTACAGATCAATGAAAGTGATTTAAGAAATACATAAAGTTTTAGAATCAATTGCTGAAAGAAAGAATAATTTAAAACATCACATGAGTAATAAATAATAAATAATAATAATAAAACCCAACGTTAGTTTACCAAGGTCAAACCAATATAAGACCTTCTCTCATAATTGATTCTTTAGACCAAAGAAATCACAGAATTATTTTTTTTAATATCAGAAAAACATTTGTTTTACTGCTTCTAGAGAAAGGCTGTTACTTAAGGAAGCCACATGAGAAAGAGAAACATAAGGGGCTGACTAAAGCAAAAATTGTCGTAGGAAGTACTGAATATGGACATATCAGATGCAGAGTGGTTAACTGGTGATATTGCTGGGATATATTGTGTTTATTTTTATTAATACTCTTGGCATAAAGAGAATAATGTACTGCTGCAATTTGCTAGGATCATTAAGTTGTAGGACTCACACAGATGTATGATTAGAATATTGTACACTGAGAGAAAAATATCTTGAGAGCACAAATTCTCAAGAACAAAAAGAAAACGAAGAATTGGCCAGAAGAAGGTAGATTTACTTTGCTGCATGTGGGAACTTCTCAGCTGGAATTAAGTAAGTGGAGATCAACCATGCTGTGTTAACTGATCACACAATGACCATAATTTACCTGTGTGATTTTAGTGTATAACAAGGTCGGAGGTGTTGATAGTCCATTTTATGTGAATAAAATTAATTGGATTCTTTAATTTTGCAAGACAAAAGCTGAAAATGAAAGTAATTGCTGTCTGTTGTGTACATCAGAAGCATAAAACTAAAGGTAGTTAGCTCTTTAAACCAAGGCCAAATATCAGCAGAAAAAGAAATGGATATATACTGATAATAAATACATTAAGTTAGGAAATCAGAAAGTGATAAATAACCATCAGAGCAATCATGTTTTGTAATATTAAGTGTAACTATTTTAAAGATATAAATAGCTAAGTACATTGCAGTAGTTGCCTGTAATAACAGGCACCTCTATCGTTGACAGAGGATAGTACAGTCAACGATAGAGAAGGTTTCTTTCAATCCTATAGTTTTCTGGGTGGGTTTCTGTTCTCAGTATATCTATCTGAACTAATTTATAAAGCTATTCAAAAATATAGTGTATTCTGTTCTTTGCAGTGAATCAGATTTCCCAATCACATGTCAAAAGAGAAACCATATCTTGGAGCATAAAAGTATTTTATTTTTTCTTTATTTAATTTTTCATGAGGTATTAACAAGTATACATTATCATTTTTATGCAGCTAGTAGTCTGAAGTACTCTGTTAGCTATGTATCACAAAACAAGGAAATTACTTGGAATGTAGTAAAACTGATATTATTTGATTGACAATC
>VZSC01012141.1:201908-287367 GCA_013398225.1 Steatornis caripensis | reverse complement strand
TGATTGACAATCACAGAATGCAAGAAATAATTTAATTTAAAAAACGACAGAAAAATATTTATTGAATAATAGGACAAAAGTTACTGTGTTCTAAAAGTTAACATATTACTATAGATTTTAGCAGTCCTAGATAGTGTAAATAGCTGTGAATCTGTCTTGCTATAGAGAGTTGTGGCCCTGTTGCTGTCATGCTAACTCAACAAAAGTTAGGATCAACAGAACTCACACATGTGGTATTTATAAAGTAAGTTTATTTTACTGCATGTAATCATATGAGTTTACTTTTACTTAGACTTCTTATAACTCATGTATTCTTAATTTTCAATTACTGAAGGAAATTCAATAATTCTGTCTTTCTAACAAAGAACAGTTATTGCTCAAAAGCCAAAGAATTGCCTTAGCAGCCTTAAAACAAGGTATAATGGCTGAAGAAGTTAATCTGAAAATTTTGTCATGGGAATCTAGACCATTTTATGGAATTAAGTTTGTGCAGTGTGAAAGACCAAAAGGTACACTAAAACTTGTGTTGAATGTGATTAATGCCTAATTCAAGTAACTTTAAAATCTGTGTGCTCAATGACTACTCTGTTGAGTATCCCCAGTATTGGTCTTTCTACCTCATATACTAAAAAAGTACTGTTTAAATAATTTTTTCAGAATATCTCCTGAATTTTTTTCTGTGTAGTGTAAACATAATAACACAGATTTTCGGAAGTGTGTGGACTGATGTGAGAAATTAACTCATAAGTATTTTGTATGCGTAAATAGCAACAAAAGACTCCAATTTGTTGACCATTCATTTATGAGGCAAGCAGGTTCTGCCATATCAGACTAAAAGAATCTTTTAGAGAATATTATTAAAAATACTAATAAAAAAGACAGACTTTAAGTATTTTATAAGGACCAAGGAATATGGCCAAAACTATGAATTATAAATCCAAACTTTCATCATTGTATACAGTATTTCTCTTTGCAGAATGCTTGAGACACACTGAATGAATGAAACATGTAAACTGAAGCTCCAAATGAGAATAGATGCTTCACAAAAATTCATTTGCACTGTCATATCTGGGAAATTCACATTTATAGAAAACTTGTTGCACATGATGCACGTCTCCCACAGTAATTGAAAGCACATGTTAGTATTCATCTATTTCTTTTGCTACCAGAAAGTTTCTGTTCTTGATTTGTTCCTAAAGTTTTCAGAAATGGAATCCTTAAGGAAGATCAGACCTTCAAGAGCAGAAACCTGTCAAAGCAGGTCATGTGTGAGACAGCGTTGGCAATACTTCTTAAAAGGATTTTGGCTTCACAAATATGTAAGAGATTATGCAAAGGCAATGTGACATTGTATAATTTACCTCAAATCCTCTCTTCAGCAGTTTGTTCCCAGTCATTATAGCAGGTCACCTTCCATGCTATTCCTGTGTTATTCCTTACAGTGATTAACTCCATCTAGAAAATGTTCTCAGTATTTCCCAGGATAGTCACAGTGCCTTTGTTTGGAGATAATTAACTTCATAATACTGGAAAATTCCGATACCACATACCAGATATAGCCATAAGAATTATCTTTACTGTAAGAAACAAAATGTTCTGTCTCTTCTTTATGGTGAATCAGAAGCTCATGATTGTTCTTGTTTCTTACCTTTTTCTCAAGAGCAAAGAAGCCTATCTTTCTTGACTACCTCATCATTCCTGACTTTTTTCCTGTCAGACGTTGTAATCTATTTTTTTATTTTTGTTATTCCATTGCCATTTAAACATTTCGAATACGATTCATCTGTGATCCTACTGTAATTTAGGCAATGTGAAGTTTCTGTGTTGATTTCGAGTGGAATGGTTCTCTGTTAGTTGTTTTCATGGTTATCATTCCTCATTTGTTTTTTTTTCCCCCAGCTACTTAGTTACAGCATGTAGACATGCTCACAGGCGGATGTTCATCTCTGAATGAATTTATTACATGAGATCTTGTTGTTGAAGCATATATCGTAAAACCTTCCTTTTCTAGTTTCTTCATTAAACTATCAGATTAATTATTTTAATATTCATTCAAAGCAGAAAAGTCATTCTACCCTGTCCCCATGATCCTGAACACAATATGTGATCCTCTGGATCACCATGAATTCAAGAGAGAATAATTCTTTTAAAAATGGTTCAGAAACTGTACGTGGTTTAAGCAGAAGGGAGAGACTTCTGTACTAAAAGAAGTCTTGGTACATCTAGCGTCATGTATATAGCAATGGGATACATATGGGACAATGACAGCAGAAAGAGGGAAGCTGTGAACTGAAAAGTAAGCACAAAAAGGATTGATGCTTCTTGGAATGGAAAAATTACAAAAACCAGCTTAATTAACAAAAGCTGGATATTCTATTTCTCAATTTTGAGAATTATACAGATACCCTCTGATAAAAAATAAGATTAGTTATACTAATAAAGAACTGTTCTGAAATAATGATTGCAGTGTGGTTAGATTCCACATAAACTACAGAGCAAAATATCAGTAGCTTTTTAGAAGCTACTAGATTACAAATAAAAAGTGGGAAGAAAACGAAAAGGCAGATGGTGTGGTTATCACTTAAAAAAAAAACAAAAAAAACACCAAAAAAACCTTGCTCCTAGTAAGAGCATCTAATTTAAAAACAAAAATCAAAAATCCTACCAGAGCCGGTAAACAGTAAACTAAGGCAAAGAATTGTGGGAGTTATCACACTTGGCATCTCAAAAATAAGTGTCCTACATATGGCAATGTCTGCAGATCTGCAACACAGATGGACATGCTGCAAAATTATGCAAAGCAAATAAAGTGCATACAGTTACAGAAATTTAAATTGAAGCTGTAGTTATGGAAGCAGAGAAGCCACCTATGCAAACTATGCTCAGTGCCACACTGAAGATAAAAAAAAGAAGTTCTCTTAGAGGTAAACTTCACATAGAAACCCAATGTTTCTGTTGGAAGATGTCTACCATAATAATCAGATATAAACTGAGGAAGAGGGAGAAGAACAACCACAATAACAAAAAAAAAAAAAATCCAGACATACAACTACCAATATTCAGTTTAATTTATCTTTAGAATAGTTAGCCTATGGATAAGGTGAAAAACTAATTATCTGGAACTGGACAAAGTCCTAGATGGTATAATATAGATGAAAATGATTGTGCTGACATAGGAGAGAAATGAATGATCTAATACATATTTCCATCTTAATTTTCCTTTTCTAACCCTTGTGATTTTATGCCTCGCAGATAGTGGAAACATTTTTTCCTTTCTAGTACAGTAGTTGGAGTGAAAACTCTGTAAAACTCTGTTATTTCTATTAGAAGAGAACCAGAAATAATTTCCATTTTTCTCTTTCTATCAGTAAAGGTCTCTGCTGTGGTTATTATTTTACAGTCACAGGACATGGACACTGTCTGAAAAACCAAGGCAGCTGGGAAGAAGGTGGAATTAAGCTGGCTATGTAAGCTTTTGGTAGGACTGCGACTTCTGCTTTTACCTTTGCATATAGGGAAAAGGGAAGATTGATGTAAAGGAGACTCCAAAATCCCAGCTGTGGCAGGTGTGGAACATGAGAAAGTCAGGAGCTGAGAGCAGTCATTCTGGAGCAGGGGTTAGAGAGGGGGCAGCTTGAGACAGGGCTAAAATGTCTAACTCCATGGACATTTTAAGAGTTCTGTCATCCTACAGAGCCTACTATGGATGACACTATAATTACAGCTGCCCCACAAATTATGACAAGGACAAAAGCAGAAAAAGGCCCAATGTCTTAGCCGTTGCTTCTTACACATTCTCTGCAGACATGTGAAACTTACCTTCATTTCTTGGAGGAATCTTGTCTTCATGCCTTTTCTTCTAATTTTTTGTTTCCAATATTTATGATATGGGTAAGTACTGAGTTTCACTGTGTAGCTGTCTCATGTGAAGTACAACATGGTCCAAATTCTGAGCCAAGACACCTAGGAAATATTTATCATCTAAGAAAAATGTAACCTTAACTTCAGCATGTAAAAGAAAAGCAGTCATTTAAACTAAAACTGTCAAAACCAGAGTATCATCATTTGTGAAATACTGAAGAGAAGATGGAAAACAGAGAAATTTTGCCCTAGAGTTTTATAGTAAATTTGATAATTTCTTTTGAAAATTAAAAAGTGTATATCTTATACATCTTCTGAATGATGGACTTGATAACTCTCTCCATATATAGTATTCACTACCTCATTGTTAATCAAAAATCATTTATGGCTGGGTAATGCCATCTCAAATGCAAGGAAACTAGAGTGACAAAAGCTCTCATTAGCTTACTTATTTTTAATCATCTTCATTGCATGAAGGAAAAAAATATGACAGATTTTATTCCTTCTTAGAAGGTATTTAAAAATGTAATCAGTGGAAAGTTCCACAGTCTATTATGAACACAAGTACTATAAAAACCCAAGGCATTCATTCTTAGCTTATGATATGTTTTTATACAGCCTGAGTACATATCTAATTGTTAGAAAAATCATGAAAATGTAAGCATTTATTCTTATTCTAACCTCCAATTTTGAAATACAATTTGCTGTTCTTCATTGACTCTACTTTTCTCCAAATGTAGTATATACTCTATTGATGTCCTGGTTTGAGCTAGGAGAGAACCAATTTTCTTTTTAGCAATTTTACTTTTTAAGTGGTACAAACTTGGACTCTTAAATAGAGGATGTTTTTTCTTAATAATCTCCCTTAGCATCTATGATTTTCTCTCACTTGTCTCACAATATATCTGGATTTTTCTTCTTGTATTTGCCTCATAAATAAATGGTCTCTATCTTTTCACATTAAACTCTCTCTCTCAAACAAGTTAACAGAGCTACTGACGCTCTAAACACTTGGTGTTTCTATTCAGTTTCTCTGTGTTTATTCTACAAAGTACTAGGAGCACAAATGCTGCCTCAGTCTCGTGGAGCTGCTATCAATGAAATCTCCTTGGAGATCTCATACACCTAAAGGAACAGACTAAAACCTTCCAAAACTATGGAGAGGCCTTCTAGGAAAACAAAATTGGTGTCAGCTGTGTGTGGACTGGAAAAAACTGAACAGACTAGTTTGCCATCTGAGTCAGTGACGCACAGAAATGTATGGGATCTCTCATGAACTTGAATGACACTGAAACACGCACTGCAGAGTCATTCGTACAGATCGATGGTGACCATCTGACCAGCCTCACTATTCAGTGTATGGATTAAGTGTATTTCCCAACATGTGGCACCGTACATGAGGGAAAACACGGAATGTTTATTCATTCCACATTAAAGCAATCAGTAAACAAAATACAGAAAAATGTAATGGAAATAGCCTTTTAATTGTTCTCCCTTTTTCTGGACCCATGAGTTGTTCGTTATCTGTGTAGTGACATAGCTGCAGTCAGAATAATAATAATAAATATCTCTGCTGAACTGATAAGATGAGAGGTGGAAAGATATGAACTTGAACCCTTTCAGGCTTAGAAAACATTGAACTTGGGTTTCTTACCTTGAGAGTGAGTGCTTTCATGCAAAAGGTACCATTGATGCCACAGCTTTCTTCCATGATCTTAAATAAAAATAACAATAGAAGTTCAAGATATGTGACATTCATAGCTGTTAAGTGTTTATGTTCAGAAAGTATGTCTTGCACTGAGTACCTGTAGTCTCCACCTAATTATGGAATTGAAATTAGATTCGGATGGAACACAAGCAGTGAGTGTATGCATGGACAAAAGCAAAAATCGAGACATGCAGAAAATGTTAAATTAAGATGACTAAATGTAGACTCTTCTGGTTCTGACAGCAGCTGAGCAGAAATTTCATAATCATAATTTTTGTTTTAGGCCTCTCAGTACTGCCTGTGATCCTTTACTTATCCCATCTCTAAGTGTAGGCTTTCAGCAGGCACTGTCTCTGGAACACCATGGAAAAAGCAGCATTTGTAGAGCATGTGCCAGAATGAGAAATGATGTGGCAATATTCAGTAGATTACATTTACTGAAAAAACATAAAAAGGGGTATATGAGATATAAAGAGAAGTTATGTATACAATAAAATAAGGTATATGCGTAGTCTAGAGGGTAAAATATGTTCCATCTCATTTACCTTTACATATCTAAAATTAAATTACTAAATTCAAATTTATCTTGGTTTCCTTTGTAGTTGATGGAGAACAGTGAAGGCATCCAGAAGGCCTATCTTGGCTCATGTTAGATATGTATTTTAGGAAAAAATGAATCACTCTCTGCAAGTGTCTCTTTCTTGCCTGTGATTTTAAGTGTGATATCAGCTCAGACTTAAGCAATTCAAGTTAAACATGTCAATTTGGGCAGAATAATCCAACTCTATATGTCAACCTGATGTAAGGAAAGCAGTGAAATCCCCAAAAAAAGACATTTACTAATTGCTGAAAAAATCTTCAATATGGTCCCAAACCAGTTCAGAAAAACTTATTCTTAGCCAGCAGAACTTAGTTTCAAATAGTTCACACATCTGTACTTTAAATTACATGCATATTGTTCTTTGTGGGATGCAATTTTGTTTTACTGCCAACAGTAACAGAAAAGTTATTTCAACTGTGTCAGTGTGGAACAGCAATGTCATCCGAAATCTAGTGACCTCTTAAATAAAGGTACTTGCATAGAGGTTGTCCACCCCTCTCACAGCACACACATTTTTTCTCCCCTGAACACTTTCCTGACTGTGTAGCTTATGTGATAACATTAAATACAGCAGTGTTTCCTGATGTGTTTCATTTTTAACTATGCCTAGCATGATTAACAAAGGTTCTGATTTTATATTTTGTAGCCTTTTCTTACTTCTCTGGTATATTCCACTGCAGAAATGTCTGGGATACTCACTATATCCAGAAAATGGCAACAAGAGAGGAAATGGAGAAAGTTAATGGATATTGTTTCCAAGGAAACAAAGCATCAGAGAATATAAGAAAGCCAAGAGGGATGTCATTTCTTTTCCCCAAGAAAACAAGGGAATAGAGAAGTTAATGAATAAATCACATAGGTAAATAATCAGGCACTTAAAAGGTTATTTTATAAAAATTTTTGAAAATCTTTCACATAAATGATTTTGCTTCATTTTCAACCACTGCCTTAACTTCATTGTTTTCTTTTTCTTCCATAGTGGTTCATATTGTGAAAGGAGAAATACCATTCACTGTTTACTATGTCATACTGAGCAATAAATGTTTATTTTTCAAGTCATTACCGTGAATATATTGTTTAATTTGTGCCACTAAATCCTTACTGAATAGGAAGGAGTTCCAGTATTTAACTGAGAGAGGGAATTTAAAAACAGAAAAAAAAAAAAAAGCAAAGTCTGTGACAGCTTTCAGATATCCCTGATTCAAATAGTAGTTAAAAAAATGTTTTCAACCTAGATATACAGGTTCATACTTCAAGATTAATGCAGATTTTGATGTTTTCTTATCAAATAGAAAACATGTCATCATATTACTCAGAATTTCAGAAGTTTACAATTTCAGCGATCAAGTTTCCGGTTTTTGGACCAAAAGTCAGGTGTAATATTAGGGACCTGGGCTGGCTTGAGATGCACAGTTAGGACAACAATCTACTCCCAGTCCAAAACAAGGAAGAAGGGACTGAGAAGGAGAGCGATCTTGCTGTTGTAAGATGTCAGTGAAAGAAATGAGAAAATGACCAAATTTAAGGAGGTCAAGCTGGACATACATAAGAAACTCCTGAGTGAAAAAGAGGAGCAACAGCAGGCACATCTAGGCTGCACTCTCAGTTTTATTGTGTTATTTGCGAGTTTTTCGACTAGTGTGGACTGTCTGAGTAAGGAACAGATTAGATTTGACCTTTATAACTGTAATTGAATATTGCCAGAAAGGCAAGTGGCAGTTTTTTCTCCAGCCAACCTCAGGTTGGATGAACAGTAAATTACAAAATTTTTCTATCACAAAAAAAAAGCAACAGAACTGTGTTATTTGGAGGATTTTAAGTCAAAACCAAGCTAACTTGGCACGGGCCCAGCACAGACTACCACAGACACTCAGCTTGGGAGCAGAGACCATCCCTTAAGAAATTTGTTTATTGCATTCATTTGTCACATGGCAAAGGCAATTAGTATGTGGTACAGTGCTGCTGACAAACTCTGAACTCCAGGGAAGATGGCAAAAGAAAGTCTTCAAAGTTGTATAATGGTACAGGAATGACAAATCGGAGCCCCTGAATCTTTATTTTTCCCAGAAAAGAAACATTATAGAAAAGAAAATGACGATGGAGACTCTCTGAGATCCTGAACCAAAAGTATCACATGAAAAAGTGGAAAATCTGGCAGTGTTGAAACTAAGAACTATGACTCCAAGATGGCTCCATATTAACATTTTAGAGGTGCACTTTAAAGCCAGTCCCTCAATTAGCCACATCTACTGCACCTTCATTCACCTTGCTACTTGCAATAGATAATCCATATATTAACAGCGAAAGGCAACATTCTCTGTTCTTTGCAATGCCTGTAAAGAAAGAATATATGCTTATAGGTATTTCCCCCTTATACAGTGCGATTACAATAAGGTTACTAGACAGCAAGTTGCCATTTATTCATGATGATTATGCAATATAAGCCATTAACTTGGATTCTTTGGTTGCCTAAATAATTTTCAAATTACAGAAGTTATTTCACTTCGCCAGTTTTGGATTCATGAAAATGATAAGGTAGATCTTCCCTGATCTCTGGCATTTACACCGTAAAAGTTTTAATAATACCTTCCATTGGAAATACCAGTTAATTTTCATCCTTTAGGTCACAATTCTCCATATTTTTAAAAAAGTTGATACAGGCAGGAAAAATGAAGGGATGTACACTTTGGGACAATATAGAAGAAGAAATATAAATTTCTTTCAGAACCTACTAGACAACTTTTGAATGCTTAAGTCTTGCTTGTTTATAATACTTGTGTGTGTAATGTAACATAACTAAAAACACATGACAAAACAGAAAAATGGGAAGTAAGCATTCTATGTTATTATCAGAGCATACTATTAATAAAAGCATATCAGAGCATTTTCTTAACATATTTTTTCAGTGGATAAAGTTATCTTAACTCCATATAAGGAAAGTGTGTTGAGTTTTTGGGAAATCATTTGGAAACCATTATCAAAGTGTTGAATACTGAATGGTTGAAACCCAAGGAAAAGATGAAAGTATATTGTTTTGTGAAGAATATTCGATATTAAGAGATTCAATAGAATCAGCATGCATGGTCCAGAAGTTTTATATTAGGAAATGGTCTAATGTTCTACTTTCAAAGGGGAATTCTTTTGATTTCTCAAAATACATGAGATTTATTATGTCTATGTATACCACAAGTGCAAAGTTAAAGATAATATTTTCCTTACAGAAGCAAATTGATGTATGCTACGAAGACTTGGAAAGAAGATTATTATGTTAAGGGTGATTTTCAATTAAAAATTAATATTGATAAAATTTATTTCCATAAAACAAAGACATATTGGAATTTATTGAAGCCAACAACATGCATCATTTAAATAATACATTAAATGGCTGACGATATTAGAAAAAACATGTTCTATTTAAAAAAAAAATTAAAGCAAAGGTGGTTTCTCTAAAATGTTCTTGAAGCATTGTACTTTTCCTCTCCTTTTCTTTCCTCATGCAGTAAATCTTTTTTCCATCCAAATAATCTTTATTTCATCAGTGCTGTCTTCTTTTTCTCGTAATATCAAAAGACTGTCTCTTCAAATAATCTCAGCTACCAGGTTAGTCAGCTGACTAAAATATCAATATCTTCTTTTTCTCATCATGATCCATTCTGTTCAGGGTTACTAACTTTTGATTACATTGTCAAGTTCTTAAATAGAAGTCTGTTGAGAGTCAGTTTTAAAAAAATCAATGAATATTCAAAGTAGTTACAAGTTATTTAGGGTGATACTAGAGCGTCCACTTAACTGTTTCTTCATATTTAAACAAGAATACAAAACCTGATTTAGCAAGCTTGATAGACATAATCACACACTTTGGTATTACTGCTGAAATTGAGTGTTTACTTTAGTTCTCTAGTAATGACAAATTATCTTTTTGTACTGCTCTTATTTCCAAAGGCTGTCATATTGCAGTGGATAGTGTGCAGACTCACGTTTCAAAATGGCTTGTTCAGCCTCAAAGGTGCAACTGATGGGTCTATAAAGGCAGTGGGGTATATAACACTCACAGATGCTCACCTGATGAAGGAAGATACCCAGTTTGCATTTTAGACTATATTGCTTGCCCTGCACTACCATGGAAGAAAGTGAGACAACTACTGAGAGCACAGTACGCACTATGATTGTCACTGGGTCTTCTGTGGAAAGAAATACATATTGTGCAGTGTTTTTGTCTGTCTTAACATTTTCTCTTCATTTTACACATTTATTGTTATGTGGGAAACAGTGAGAGGAAAGGAGTACTGGAGGAGCAGAAGGCAGTGCTGGTTCTTCCTGCCCATGGGCTTTCAGCAGATTTGAGCTGGCTTATTTGTAGTGGGTGAATTTCATGAGAATAGCTGGAGTTCAGGTTTACACAAATATTCAGAGTTAACTTGCCTAAATTTACACAACCAATTAAAAGAGTTTTGTGGGGAAAAAAAAAAGGCTTTCTAATTCAAAACGAATGTTTAAAATTTGTACTTAAACCTCATAGTAAAAAGAAGGTAGATAAAAAGAGATTGGCAACTCATAATGGACATATATGGATGTAGTGTTTTAATGGTTAAACCACCTGCTAAAATAAGAAAATATAGAAATAAAAAATAATGAAATTTTCTTAAAACCATTGCTGTGCAGGATATTCTGTTCTGAGTTCACCAGCAGAGACTCAAACTCAGAGGAACAGTTCTAAAACTTGTGAAAAACTGCAATGCTAACAAGCATCCTTGTCAATAGATTCACAGAATTATTTAAATTGGAAAAGTTTCTGGTTGGGGTTTTATAAACCCCAGAAAAATAGCAGAGTTTGGTAACTGAATGTCCTCATTTTGACCTAGATAGAGTCAGTTTTCTTCCTAGTAGCTGGTATAATACTTCATTTTGGATTAGGATGAGAAGAATGTTGATAAAACATTGATGTTTTAGTTGTTGCTGAGCAGTGCTTACACAGAGTCAAGGACTTTTCAGCTTCTTGTACAGCCCTGCCAGCAAGGAAACTGGGGGTGCACGAGAAGCTGGGAGAGGACATTGCAGGGACAGCTGACCCCAACTGACGTAAGGGATATTCCATACCATACAACAACATGCTTAGCCTATAAATCTGAGGGAAGAAGAAGGAAGTGAGGGATGTTCAGAGTGATGGCATTTGTCTTCCCAAATAACCACTACATGTGATGGAGTACTGAATTCCTGGAGCTGGCTGAACACCTGCCTGCCAATGGGAAGTAGTGAGTGAATTCCTTGGTTTTACTTTGCTTGCGCACGTGGCTTTTGCTTTACCTATTAAACTGTCTTTATCTTAATCCATGAACTTTCTGACTTTCACCTTTTCGATTCTCTCCCCATCCTGCTATGGGTGGAGTGACCAAGTGACTGTGTGGGGCTTAGTTTTCAGTTGGGATTAAACCATGACACTGGACTTCATCTTCACATTAAATAGTTTGCTGATCAGGCTTAGCAAATCAATTTCATGAGACTTTTGTATAAAGAAAGACTCAGGTATTTGGAGAACTTAAATAGAAACCAATGTTTCACTTTTCATACCTTGCTATATTCAAGTATCAATATGACAATTGAATTTAAAATATCCAATGGTGAATTTCTAGAAAAATTCTAGACCTTCCCTACAGTGCTATACATGAATGAACATTTACTGAAAGCAAATGGAGCTCATTCAAGCAGGACTGACATTTACAAGAGTCACAAAAGCTTACTGTAGTTTCTGATATTATACAGTTTCATCTCTGTGAATAACAAGGTAAATTTCCAAAATATTTGCAGAACTTCAAACAGTTCCATTTACAATAACATATTAAAGTTCCCTACATTTAAGCAGGAATGAACTAGGAAGAAACAAATGCTGTTCATACATTGTCCATTTTTATAAATAGTGATTTTCATTTTCTTTTTAAACAACTCACATTCACTTTAAAATCCTCTATTAACATACTACTATGATTATCTTTTGTAACGGATACCAAAAATATATGCTGTAATCATAGCAAATGCTTTTATGACATTTTGTTTATCATTAGATTGTTAGATGGAAGCACTATTTTAACTCCTACTGATTTTTTACAGAAGTTTAAGATTGGCCATAATGATGACTTTCAGATATAGTGTACATGACAGTTATATGTTCACTTCACCTCTCCTTTGGATGCCCGTGTTAATCTGGTTTTAATTGCTTTTCCCTCACAATTGTTGTAGACACTTGTTGATTGTTAAGAAAGTGTTCCAGACTGCAGTTGAATGGTGAATGGAAGTAAAATTATAATGTATAGGAAACATGAAAGTCCTCTTCCCAATGTATAGTTTCTCAATTGATTTGAGGTATGAAAAATTATTACCTGTCAGTGATTTCAGTGTGACTAAAAATGCACCGTGATTTGGGTAAACTTAGCCAACCAATATGACACTATTTTGTGCTTCTCTGAATTTATCCTAAGTTGTGTAATGTTCATTGTAATTCATACTGTACCAACTTTCTCCATTTCAACATGTTTCCTGAATAGAAAACATTATGGTAAGATACTGTAAACAATGAATCTACTCACTTACTGACAGACATTAATATGTTATTAGACATCAATTCTTTTTCATTAGAAAACAAATTTTTGGACTACTTGTCTTAGATAATTTATTTTGCCATTTGATGCAATATTGACACCTGTTTGATTGACATAGGATCTAATTAACGGCTATTCTGTGATAACTGGCTACAATATTTTATATGGCACATTGGTTACTGCTCTTCAGACCTCTGATATGATGACTGCTATACTTGAAGTAACTAGAGCAGAAATTTAGCAAAAGTTCAATACAGAGCCAAGCAATTTAAAGACAGATTGCACAGTAAGCTAAAAGAGTGTAAGCTCTCTTTGTGTGTAACTAACTCAGCCTGCCTGCTTTGAAGCGGAATCCTATCAAGTAAAACCCTTGAGGCCTTGTCAACAGGGGAGATCAAATGTGGCCTGGTAGATTATTTAAAGGTCATTATTTTGGAAGGATTTTTCAACAGAATTCACACTACCTTTTTGAGATTCATGTATTAAAAAAATTATTATTGAATGTTCTAAAACAAAACAGCTCTTCAGTAGTAAAACCATGCGGTTCTTAATTTGAACTAACAGTTATGTGAATATACAGAATCTGGGATAAAGAGGATATTGGACACAACCGTTAAGAATGCCATAAACCACAATGGGTAGAACATGGCTTGTCCGCAGGACAGCCAGGACCAACAGACTGTCTGACTGCCTACAGGTTTTGAAAATATGGTACCAAACCTTGCTCTTCTCAAGACCTAAGAAAAAAAAAAAAAAAAGTTCTGCAGTATTCTGCGGTAATATGGAATTAGAAATTGTAAAAAAGAAGACAGTATGGCATAGTAATTAGTACTATAGCAAGGTAGGATTGTTCTGCCTTTCTGGAATTGGGCAATGAGAAAGTTTCTTGTTGAAAAAGAAATTAGTGGCGTTCCATCTTTTTTCTCCATAGCTTTTTTAAATTGTTTATTAGTGTGAATAGGCTTATTCACTTTCTACTTTGACAAAAATTGGAACAAAACCCAACCAAAGTGGCCACAGAAAGTTCTACAGTGATCACCATTCACCAGAGAACCCAGGCAGCACACAAGCAGTGAAGAGCTTACCAGTCACCTTTGGGCTGTCTTCTCCTCAGCAACCATGTGTTCCTCTAGCATCTTTTTTGAGAAACCTCGCATCCTAGAATTGCAAAGGCATCCAAACTCTCAAAATTCACTAGTCACTTCAAATATGATAAGGAGCTTTTGTTCATCTGTTACTGCAACATAAAATAATTGTTCAAAAAGGTACTGCTATAACCACGGACTACATTGTAGTTTTCTTTTTGATATTCTCCATGTAGAAAATATTTATTAATTAATCAAAACAATATTTTTAATAACCATCTGTTAAAAGCCATCTATGACCAACCCTTCAATGTCCTCTGGGCAAGGATTTCCACAGTTAACTCTTTCCAGGAAGATTTCATAATGAATTCTTAGTTGGATAATGCACAAAATAGCGTTATTGCCGTGTCATAAAATGCTCTTTTGAAATGCTGCAACAATGTTAAGGAATAATATGTTGTCTAAAGTAGTCATTGTTAATGAATCAATCTCTATTGTATTTTTTTAATTAAAATAAGTTTTAAAAGATCAAGAAGTCTTGAAGTCGTATTGTAGCACATTAGTTTCAGTATGATACAATATGAGTTTGAAAGACAACCACTGAATCAAAATGAACATACTACCAAGAATACCTCTTTCCACTCTCTTAAAATATGGTACTTTCAATGGTAGTTTCTGTACCGTCTCTCCAGAAAAACTGCCTCTCTAATCACCCTACCACAACTGATTTATAAATGTGATACCACATTTAAATTACAAATATGCAGCATTTTCATTTAAAATTTAAAAAGATATTTATTGTGAATGTCTGCTGTGTACGTAGCAATATGTGGATGAATTAAAGAACAGTGCAATGCATATGTTTATGCTTCAGTAACACAAAGGCCTCTTAGGATGTGGCTCTGATTTGCCTCTAGAGATTAAGTAGTCTCTGAATGAGATGCCTATCTCAAACTGGTTCAAATATTAGCAATTCAGTTATCACTATAAACTCTCAGAGGGACATTGGTAAATTGAGGAAAAGTAATTGTAAAAAAACCTGTGGGAAAATCTGTCATACCTTGAATAGCACTACACTCAGTATAAAATACTGAGTGAACAACAGATTTCTTACTTGTTCCTCTCTGTTAGGCACAACTTCAATCTTTTTAAAGGAATGCCAAACAAATTGCCTCATTTTATATGCTCCACCTTTCCTTTTGAGACTGATAATTTCTTTAGGACATAGTGGTAATATCATCTTAGAATAACCAATTTTTGGAAGGGAAATGTATTGAAAATAAAACAATTTTTAATTTTCTACACTAGTATGAAAATACTTAATGAGCAGTCACAGGAGTTTGAAATGTTGGAATAAATGCTGCCCCGATGAAAATAGGATACTGAGATTCTAAGTTATCCAGTAAAATGAATGTATTTTCATGAACCACTTATCTAAGTATTGCAGTGAAAAGCATTGCTTGTGGCTAATTTGATATAGATAGAAATTTGGTAGAAGTCTGGATGCATTGTTTTGAAGATGTTAACATTTTTAATATGATTGAAAAAATATAATTATGCTAATGCAGCAACCCTAAATCAGCTTTGAATGTTTCTTTTGTCATGTATTCAAATGTGAATTGTATTTCTCAAATCCTTTTCTACATGAAGAGAATGTAAAAATAACACAGCCTTTTTTGTAAACAGATCATTGTTCCATTTAAATTTCAGTGTCTGAGGCTTTGAAATACTTTTCGTAGTCAAGTAGGCTTTATAATTTTGCCTAAATGCGTTTTTATTAAAGTGAAATTTTTCTTTCAGTCAAGTGAAGCTCCAGGGCTGAAGAGCCTATCCCTCAAAATCTATTTTCTCCTACAGAAAAGATAAAATTAGAGGAATTTGCAGTGCAAGGCTACCTCAGAGTATTTTGTCCACAATTTTGAACAGTTCATAATATTAATACAGTGCAGAAGCTAAGACTTGCACGGCTAAATAAGTAGTAACATATTCATGCCTAAGCTTCAAGATTTGAACTAGTAAATAGACATCTAGATGAGGCTGAAAATGCTGGTATTGCTTTTAAAACTCTCCACAGTTCGGGGTATAAATCCATCTGATTTTCCCACTTCCTAAGCAGAGAATATCACAATTGAGATCAACAAAGGCACTATAGGACAAGATGTTAAGTGGAGTTCACCTGTGAAGTCTTTCAACCACTGTAATGCATGCCCTTTTCTACCAGAATTCAATCTAAACCAGCAAGGATTAATTCTGATTCTTATTATCTTTGAGGAGGTAGAAAAAAAATAAACATGGCTACCAGTTTTTGATTCTCTGACTTAAAGAAAAACAAGCTCCTTCCCACCCTCCTTACCTCCCTTTCCTCTTGTCTATCCCCTGTTCTGGGATCAGTAGCTATTTCTTTCCAAAAACAATAGTAATGCAAAGTTCTGCTATTGGAGATAAAATTTTCAGCTTGGAAAACAGAAAGTAAGCAAAGAAGATTCATAACAAACAATATTTTTATGCTAATAAGAAAGCAAAAAGCATATTTACATTATAAATATACTATACATATAAACATACATACATATAATATATACAATATATACACATAATTTTCACATATGTGTGTGTATATATATTTTTTTTTTTGCTTGTATATATAGATATACACACATATGTAAATAAATATGAAATAATTGCTTACATGCTCCAGGAAAACATTCGTTTCCTCGGAAGATGAGAAGAAAACAATCAGGTTTTTCTGAGTTAGAAGTATAACTCAAGTTCTGAGTGGCCGAGTTTGCTAATCCTAACTTCCATTGATAAATAATAACATTGTGATGGTGTCTGAAAATTAATGTTATGTTTTTAAATTAAGTATGCTTATGTAAACTTGCATCATTTTTCTAAATAAAATTAAATATTAAAATATCTGTGCCTGGGTCTCTGAGCAATTGGTAGATTTCTTTTCTATAAGCTTCAGAAAAAGGCAGTAAAAAGTGACAAAAGATATGAAGTGCTCCAACACATAGCAGAGTATCTTCCTGGGAGTATAGATTAATAAGAGATAATCTAATACATCCGGAAATGACATATTAAGGTGCATTTCAATGACTGACAAGAAAAAAAAATACACAATGTAAAGTTTCAGTTTTATTCCCATAAACACAGAACGATTTGCTAATGCTTAACTGCTTTCTTTCAATACATTTATTACGTGACAGAAAAGTGAATTAGACTGCAACCAAAATTTTCTATTTATATTAAGAATATTAATAAAAGCAATGGTTTATTCATGGCAATTTTCTCAAGTGAACATATATTAGAAAGGATGTAAAAGGCAATAGAAACACAAATAGAACTGATTAGATAATTGGTAAAATAAAACTGTTATCTCTTATATTCATGGTGGTGCAGAAAATAAAAGTAAAAACCCTCCAAGGACTAAAAAAAATGAAAGTTCTTATGCTGCACAAATAAACCAAACCCCTTAACAATCCTTCTATTCACTTTATTTGGAGTTTTATTCTTTTTTACTTTTTCAAAATCTACTTGGGTTGCAAAAGCTTTGGACTGCTTTTGCCTCAGAGTCTTTCCCTGGTACATAGACTTTAAAGGCCAGAAGTGTTTCACCTAGTAGCTTCTTCATGAACGAACCTATACTAGTCTAGCAGCACCTATTTCCAAAAGCAAATCAACATAAGATTTTGGAGCATTTTAAAGAACAGCAGCAGAGTTCTGCCTTGAAACACATGTATTTGACATGGATAGTTGCCTTTCCCCTGTTATATAGCAAGTGTAAGAGGCCCATTTAAGTAATCTGTTTTTTACTGTTGGATAATACTTTCAGTGTTAGCAGAATAAAATGAATACCAAGAAAATTTGTGTGAAGCCAGTTCAAGTTCTTAGTCTCACGGAATATTACAACTAGTGTTTATACAACATATCAGACACAGTAGTTCTTCTGCCCCATCTTGATTTACCTTTTGACTTCTGATAATTTTTTTTTCTTCTTCTGTGTTATGTTCTGTGAGATTAATACATGTGGATGTGAAGCTCTCTAGAAATGATGTATCTTCAAGACATGACATCACTGAAATCACTTTTATTGTCACGGCAGATGGTATCCTGCTGGTAGATGATAAATAGCAAGATATAAAACATAATTGTTGAGGTAAAGCCTAGGTGTTGATCCTGTGACAAGACTTCATTACAGCAATTATTTGATGTTGGACTGTGTGATTGACATTGGTGAGATTTCACATTAAATATATAGTGCTACAAGGAAATGATAACCTTGGCAGCATTATTGCCTTTCTGCTGTTAGGTTGGCTTAGGGAACAGATTAATGGATGCTTTGAGCTACCAGAAAGCGACTTTATCATTGGAGATGCTTTGGCAGCTGAAAAGCTAATAATAAGATAATGGAATATTAATAAGTTTTCTAATATGCAACTGTAGATTAAGTTGCTAATGGAAAAAGTGAGGTTGGAAAATTTTTGTTTTATATAATCCAGTAAAAGAAATGTAGATGTACAAATAAAAGAGCAGTTTTTCAGAGTTGTGCAGAGTAGCAGACACTGTGCTTTTGATGTACACTACATGTAAACTAGTTACTAATAAGTTGTTGATGTGGCATACACTCAGGTCTAAATTATTAACAGTTTAAAGACTGGGAACTTGCAAGCTGCAGAACCCCTATGGATCTGAAAAGAATTAACAAAACAAGAACATTTTCATCTTTACTCAATCTTTAATCGATTACTACAGCTAATGATTTCATTAAAAATAATGGCTTCGAAGTTTTCCCAAATTACAGATGCTAGTGCAGTGAAACACACTATCATTCCTTCTCTTTGTGTCCTCTATTTGCATTTTCTTCTTCCTAGCTTTGATGTCTTTGTCAATAAAACAGACACATTTTCATAGAGAGATAATTATAAGGCTCTTATATACTCTTATATATAAACAATGCAGCTTGCAGCCTAATTTCACTATAGCAGTCAACATACATACTAATGACCTGAGCTTATACCTGTTGAGCAGACATATTTACTCAGAAATCTCAGGGATGTAAGTGTACACTTCCAGAAGACTGCTGCAGAATTTATGATAATCAACACAGACTGTACTTTATGACTGTGGGCTCTGATGAGATATTCATTCTCATTGTATTGCCATTGCCTAGGATCTGATTACAATACAGTTTCATATAGATTAAATAATTTTCAGTTATACCTTGCTAGTTGTAAATCACTACAAACTTGCAATTTCCAATACAAACAGGAGATGTTTGAACTTTAATTGGCCAAATTCAGTGACTTTCAAGCAATCAAGTGCACGGTATTGCTAGGATTATACAAAGAATGACAAAAAGGGGAAGCAACATATTCTAAGTATAGTCCTAGAATTCAAGACTAAGACAAACTTCCCAAGATAACATCCTTTGTGGTTATTCTGAGTCCATTTTGTGCCTTACTGAAAAGGCATGCTACAAAAACTGACAAATTTGGCCACACAATGGAAGTGATAGTCCAAAGAAGGGAAATACTGGTTGCATCCCTCTGTAAGGTAGCAATTAATTTTTTTTAACTGTAGCTTTGAATTTTACTTTTTTTTTTTAAATTGGTCTTACCAGCCTGCCACTTTTATTGTCAGATTGTCATCTTCCATGAATGCAAAATGCTAAAATGGCTGAGTTGTTAGATATCTGTGTCAATACTTTCCTGGTTACCAGCGTAACTATTGCTTTAGCACAGAAACTGGCAAATGGAGCATAGGATACTCAAGGCTCGGAAGTGCTATTTTTATGTTAGCACTGTTAAAGGTTCTGAGAGCCAGTTTTGAACTCTTCATATTGCCTTGAGTAACTTAGCAAAAAGGCTTGCATTTACTTTTCATTTATGACACTGTTTTCACAGTTGTTTAGATGCAACAACTGGGACTACTTCTTGTACTCGACAACTGTTTAAAAAACCCACAAAACTGTGCATGGTATACTGCCTACTATGCCCCCAAAACAATTCTTAAAATTAGTTTTTACTCTTTAATTTCTTATATGCAAGTCATACTTTAAAATGTTTGTATCTCATAGTGCAAAACACATAATGTCTGTTTGATTTATAATGCTGACATTCTGATTGTAAGAAAAATAATTCTACCTGTTAGTCTAAAAACAAGGCTCATAAAAGCTGATTGTATATTTTACTGAGGACAAAGCATCAGAGTCCGCAAAGGCTTATTAGGTTTTTGTCACACTCATATGACATTACTCATAAACCAACTGTACAGATGGCTTTTGGGTGACATTTGGAGGTTAGGACATTACAAGAAATAAAGGGAAGATATTTTTTCCTCATGAAACCACACATCTTGTGATTAACGAGGCTGTAGGCAGGCATCCGTGCATATAATTATTGTGCATACTTCCTATTTAAATCATCCTTTTCATCCCGACAATTTTCCTCTCAACAAATTCTTTCCTTGTAGCTTCAGTTCAGCCTGATTAGCTTCAGAACCTCTGTTAAAGAGGGGGAAAAAAAAGGCTTCATCTATTTCCCTTGCCAAAATTTCAGACAATGTCTACATAGTTTTTTACTGCAAAATAATGCTGTCTACATGCTGCAAACTGCTGAAAAAAGAATATGGTAGTATTAGCTGAATATTGCTAAGACATATCACCAGTAAAGGGGCATACTAATCAGTGTCATGACACTTCTTGTCATGTGAGTGAATTAAGTATACCATGACATATCCTGAATGTTTGTAGAGTACTAAGAAGTGTTAAGACAAATTGCCCAATGTCTGCTTTTGAATGAAGAGGAGAAAAAAATCAATAAAGGATTTATTTAATTCCGATCTCCCACAGCTTTCTAGCATAGTCCAAGACATACATCACAGCACGTACACAATTGGTTCAAGCTACACTTGCTCAACTGCAATGAGAAACCTGAAGTCAAGTTGTCAGACAAGATGCTATACTCTGCAAAGCATATGAGGCCTGGGAAGAAGCTGCAGCTGACACCAGAAGAAGTTGCAGGGGGAAGACAGGTATTCTGAAGAAGATAAACCACACAGTGCAAAGTAAAATTGAAAGAAAATAAATCATCTTCGTATCATAATATCTTTTTGTTTCTTTTAGTGAACAGAATGAACTCCAACTGTAAGTTACAGCTAGAAAGATAGACAGACAGTAGTTTACGCATTTTAGACACACACGGGCATACGTGTCACAACCATTTAACATAATTTGGTATACTTAAGAACTGTGCCAGATGTCTAGTTCGTATGGCTAAGACATTCCCATTTGGAGGAAGAAAAATAATTCTGGAACTTCTTAAATCCTATAAAAATTGCTTGTCAAAACACTGCTTTTTCTGCCCATCTAAGCCACAATAACTCTTTTTAAAAAGTTAAATAGCTTTCTAGTCCTGGACATTCTTTCTTAAGATCCTCCTTCTTGCTGGCCTGACCTTTTCTCAATAACTTTGGTTACCTCCTTTTTCTCCTTGGACTTCAACCTGCCTATGACATGTCCTCTTGATGTTTCCCTTGAAACCCCAAATGTATAAGGAAAAATTTAATTGTTTATATCTAAGTCTACTTGGAGTCAGTCATATAACTCTCCTAATTCCAATTTTGCTATTCAGACATACACTGGAGGTGTAAGAAGAATCACATGAAAATTTTCAAACTTTTTCTTCTTTATCATTCTCTGTATAAAGCCTCTTTTTCTGTGATTTTGGCTCACACGGAAGGATAAAGATGTTACTGATATCTGATACTTACATGGAGTGCACACCCAAACCATGCCATATTTCAAAAATCTGTTTCTTTCTCTACTATTTATTCTTTTTATCATTTTGATTACTGTCCGTTCATTCTACCTGACTATCTTCACCTGCATCCTCTCCAAGACCTCCTAGAACACAGAAGCCACAGGTATTGAAAAAATATTTTTGGAAGACCTAAACTATATACACCCCATACCAAGGTCTCTATTTTCCCAACATACAAATGCAACATATTCATTTGTCTTTACTTTCCAGTCTTTTCTTCATATATTCTTAGTCTTGTCTCATCCCTTTCCTGTTTTTTCAAGAGCCCATGCTTCTGAATCCCTTTTATTCAGAAATTAAACTATTTGCCTTAACTGTACGTAGATGGTAAATGTAATTATTTCCCTGTAATGTGATATTTTTCTTTACCCTTCCAAAGCAAAAAAGAAAACGTGCACATACATTAATATTCCAGTAGTGAAAATGAGGTGGTAATTCACTTTTAATAGATCCCACGGACATTGGTTTTCAAAATTAATAGGACCCCCTACCCACAGAAATGCTGGTTCAAAACTCTTTAAGTCATTTCAGCATGTTTGTTTGTTATAAAGCAATAATTCACTCAGCTAAATTACACTCCAGCTTTCATTTGTCATGAATATTAAAAGGGTAAAGCAGCACCACACTGCAGAAAACAGTCACCATACTGATCTCACCTTGGAGTAAATCAAAGGAGTTACTCCACTGTAAAACTAAAATGAGAACCAGCCCACTAAAACTAAAGCCTTGGTTTGAATTTAATTTGTATTTAGCTTGAGCTGATGCATTTACCTTAAAAACAAGTATAAAAACTTTTTTTTAAATACTACCATATAAAAGATCTCTCTCCCAATTCAGGGATCCAATTTTCAAACAGTGCTTAGATCAATTTTTCAAATTTAAATGTCTTGAGAGATTCTGCCACAAATTACGGGCTCAGATATTAAAAAGTGAACTAATAGAGAGACACTAGGTTACTTTTGTCCACTATTGGAGAAAGTATCAATGAGCTCAGATAAATCATTTCACTTTGAATACTAATCTGCTTAATGTCTCACTCTTTTGCAAAGTATGTATTTATATATATATTTATATTTTTATATCTATTTATATTTTGCAAAGTATATACATATTGCTTTTCGCAAAGCACTCTATATCTATCACACCCAGATGCCAGCTTCTTGAACAAACTGCCTGTACATTTCAGGGTGATTTTTGAAACTAATTTTTTGTAACTGAGGCTGATGAGTTGAATATCTTTTTCAGTTTTCTCTCCTGAGTGGAATGGAAGAAGGCCTTGCATTTACCTTAAGCACTTTATAACTTTGCAAAGGTGGCCATCACTTCTGCGTGAACACCTGAATGAATTGTACTTATTATGGTTGCACATTCTAAAGAACATTGAAAATAAATGAATTTCCAGCTGACTAGATTTCAAACTAATGTCGCATGAGCCACACTCTTTTCACTGAAGATCAAGCTTATTTAATCTGTTCATAACAAGAACAGTATATAGATCCAATAGTTTATAAAACAATCAAGCCATTCATTTTTATTCCATTTTGTAAAATCATCTCTGAATTCATGTTTTCAATTGAATCTCTTCTGTTACGGAAAAAATACACTTCACTAAATTAAGACAAATGTTCCCCCAGAGTTTTCCCATTGCTATAAAGGCAAGACCAGACAAATAGCAAGAGAGAACAGTGAAGCCAGTGGTGTAATCTGTCCACTGCAAGAATTAGAGTGGTTCATCTGCCTGTGTCCGAAAAGTGTGACTCACTTACGATCCAAAGCTGAATTATCGTAGCTGGAGAGTCCTGAGTTCATACAAACACTCCCAGCATTTCAGACTGTACAAAGAGATACTTGTAGGATTTGAATCTATGGGAGCCTAAATCACTCTAAGCCAATATTTCTTTACATTAATTATCTCCCTCATGCCTATAATGGCACTCGTGCAGTTCAGTGAATGGATCTGGCCCAAAACTAACACATATATATTTTTTCCAGAGTTAGTTTCCAGTTGAATCGACTTCCTGAACCATTTTTATTGAACAAACACTGTCCCCTAACTTATTAACTCTGAAATCTACAATAAAATATTTTTATCTCTTTAAGACAATGTAGCCTTCAACTGTCAGCTGATGCAGTTTACAAACTTGTTATGATTCTTATTCTGTCTTTCTTTTCTAACCTAACGGTAGAGTCGCAGTTGACTCATTCAGAATAGAGTACAATTTCATGGGAGTGAGACAGGCAATTTCTGGCCATTTCATCTGCAGAATATCTTCTCAGGTTGGTTTATTTCAGAGCATGACTCTTCCTCCTACCTTAGAATTAATAGTTTCTTACTGCGTGATTACAGTGATGGAAATAAGTGCTGTGAACAGGTATGTATCATGTGCAGCTGTATGTGTTTAGTATACATCAAAAGTGGCGTATGTTTGACAAGCACTAAGAAAGAAACCCAATTTCAAGTTTATAACTTGATGCTGTTTAACGGAAGATCCATAATGCTCTGGACTGCCAAACATATTGCAATGACTTTGGGGATTATTAAAATATATCATCCAGAGAATCTCCATAATAATATCTTTATGTCGTAATGTATATCACATAAAAAATCCCCATGCAGTATTTTCAGGATATACTAATGACCCACCAAACTACATTAAGGTTTTATCATATTTTATCATATTTATCATATGTTATCTCTCTTACTGACTAAAAAACTGCCACTGGCCAGTATTTTTAAATATTTTAGGGAAACCAATTGCTTTTTCTAAATAATTATTAAAAGGAAATACAATTCGATTAAAGCCTGTCATAGCAAATAATGCAGCCTGCATAGGAAAACACTTCATATAGGCTACAATTTTATAGAATACTCTATTCAATCCCCTTTACATTTCAACATTTAGGAGCCAAACTGATTCCAGCAGTTTAATAAAATGATCAGACATATTAGAACCCTTAGCTTTTGGGGCTGGGGAATCTATGGAATTCTCAGTCCTTTAATGTTGGGAAAAATATTTTAAAATATACTCATAAGGAAAATAGAGAGGAAACAAAACCATATGACTTAGAAATAAATTGGATATATATATTGCTAAATATAGTACGTATACTATATATACTATATATATACTGGAAGGTGTTGGTGGAATCCTTACAAAGCTATAAGGGTTATTTGGAGGATATAAAGAGCATGCAACTAAGATTGTTTTGGTTAACACAGCATACTTGGATTTTCAGAAATGCTGATAAGTAACTGGCCTTGGATTTTTCCTGATTAAAATCAGTTTTAGTGTCTTACCACTAAAACACAGAACAACAGATTCATTCAATTTGGAATTGCAAAATTACAGGAAAACATCAAAGGAAAACATTCAAACTCTACATAGTATCATCACTACGATTTGCTTCAACGATGAGTAACTTCAAAATGTATGCATGTTATTATAAGTCAAAACTAAATTTTGAGCATACGTATTTCTATGAATAGTCTAAAAGCACAATTTAGTGAAGGGAATGTTATTTTTAGTGAAGCAATTCCATCCATTATATTATGTATCTTTTCTATCTTAACTACTTAAAATCATGGAGCACTTATGAAAGCAAAAGAAAAAGAACCTGAAAATATGCAGAAGAAATAGAATGGTCAATTAACTTCAGACAAACGTTGATACAAATTGTTAAAAACCAGTTTCACTTAGAGGAGAATCTTAAATATAAAAAGTACATACAATTTAGGATTTGGCTTCTCTAAAAGCTTTTGTATCTTTTAGCATATTTCTGCTCATTTGGCACTTTCTGCTCAAAAAAAAATTATCCAGGAATAAAATAGCAGAAAGTATTTCAAAGCAGGTTTCAGGTTCACTGGAACAACTACTTGGTCAAAAAGCACATACCAACTGTGCCTGCAGAGAATCTAAGACAATTGGGTCCGCACGCATTGATGTCACTGTAAAACAGCCACTTATTTCTGCTCATGAGCAATGTGATATGCCTGACACTTACTAGCAATATGTATAAATGAAACACTATATAACACAACCACCACTTCTTTATGCTTCTCTATATTTAACAAACTATAGCCACAAATTTCTGTGTTAATTGTGCATCTAATCTTTATCCCAAAATGCCATTTACCTCTGGAATCAGCCAGTTTCCGTGCTCTCATTCAGCTAGAGAAATTAAGAAGAAACCTAAATAATTGCCTAAAAGTTTACACGTTTTATCATTATTAAGAAGCACTTGCTACAGCAAGGAACTCTAATGGTTCTAACTATCTCCCATGGGAAGGATCAAAGCCAGTTTAAACAGGGCAGATCACACAAAAAAGAGAGAGACAAAGAGACCAGGGTGGCTCCTGGCTGACTAGGAGAATACAAGTTGGTTTATTCCAGATAAGGAGATCTACCTAGAAGTACAAGTAAATTTTGTTTCACGTGAAAGTCCTGTATCCACAGTGAAGATACTGCTGAATTAAAGGTAAAAAACCTTCTCAGATGCAAGATACGTTAGCTCAGGATCAGTACCATGCTAATGTGGCTGCGTGGACACATCCCAGAAAAATCAATGCAGGCAGAACAAGCTCACGTTTACCATCCATGCACAACTCAGAAAGGTCCCACATTTCCTTGCAGTGAAATCTGAGTTTGTGAGAGATTAAAAGTGCACATATGGAATGTTTTAAAAATCCTTTTCACATCCCCCATCACAAATTAAAATGCCTCATTCGAACTGCGAAAGGAAAGTACTGATGGACAGCCTCTCAGGTCCCTGAAAGTGAAGCACAGGTGCACAGAAAGCTGTGTCTGTGCGTGGTTGGGATACAAAGAGAAACACACTTGGGTCTGCTCTGGGAATAGCAGACTGACAGGATATTCCCCTGAGGTATGTAATGGAGAGACAGCTCTCCCTGGAGATTGCAGTCTCAGAAACTGTAAAGGATACAGCAGTGCAGCTGTCATGTAACTGTGGCAATGGCTTTCCGAGCAGGAGGCGTCCCTTGGAACACAGCTCCTACAATTTATTTTTGTCAGCCAAATTACGCTAGAGTGTTGAGCTGCTGGAGTCCGTCCCAGACTGAGCAAATATGAATGAAAGGTACGAACACTGCAACCACAAAAGATTTTAAAATAATGTGATACAGCATTGCAGTTTCTTATGTCCTACTGTTTCAAGGGAGATGTCCCAATAAGTCGAGCTAAATGCAGTTCTTTATGCATACACAAAGCTAAATCGTAAGACAGGGATACATAAAAGCCAGATTGTTAATGGGCAAGATGCTTATACTAGTTAGTGTGAAATGCCAAATAAAAAGACAAGGCCCAAATCTCTTCCTCCCTAGAAGAGAAATACCTTACCATGGTCTGGAAGGGGACATTAGTCTCTGCTTGTGGTTGTCTGCAAAAAAAGCTTCTCCTGGATTCTGGCAGTTAATGTAACTTTAAGTCATCCCTTCCTCGTAAACTGCTGCAGTAAGAGGAGACTGTGTTATTATGGCTAATGCCTGCTTCCCCAGGCAAGTCATCTCTACTGGGACTGAGGGCGACACAGAGGACCTACATCCAGAGCTCTTACTTCCAGGTGAGTGCTCTGATCATAGGATAGTCTCAGCAGTGTTCTCTTGCTTGTTGTTATTGAAACTGTCTCACTACACAGACAATATTAAATATTCATCAAGCCAGACAGAAGTGGAAAAAAGGAAAAGACATTTATCTGGGAGGGTGAAGCTTATACTCCAGTCCCCACTTCAGTAAGTATTTCAAGATTTCATGCCAAGTGAAATAGGCTCACCAGAAGAAATAGAAAGAGCTACCCTGAAAATGCCCTGTATTTTGGATACTCTCCAAGAAGGTAATTGAAGATCTAAGTTCTTTTAAGCAGAGTGAAAAATTAAAATTGGACCTTGTGTTCAAGGTGACTGCTTTAACCGAAAGTGTCTGCTTAGACATGGTCATTCATTTCACTTACCCTTCCAGCAGTTTGTGTCAAACCCAGAAATTCTACGTGGAATTTGAAAAGGACCTTTAGGGGAAACAGAAAATTGGAAACTAGAACTAGGGAAAGCTTGAGCAAGTCAAATTTAAACTTCAGCTGTAGTATATACATGATGACATGGAAGGTTTCAGCATGACTGGTGCATTGTTTCAGAAAGACTTAAGGTGAAGTGTACTTCTGTTTTAAATCTGGGTATTCGATATAAGCCAGAGAGGGGTTTCCTTTTTTTTTTTTTTTTTTTCAAACTATGGCTTGAAAAAAACCCAGATGACAAGATTTCAGTCAAAGGTTATCAAGAGCTGCACACACAGAGGTTTGCTGGGTGGTTTTGGTTTATAAAGTCTAGATGTTTGGTATTTTAAATAATGAAAGAGACATCAAAGAAAACTTAAGATAGTAGCATTGTCAGTTGCCGGAAATTGTAAAATAAGACACTGAACAAATACTTTGTATGTACAATGTCAGAACAAATTAAGGGAATGAATGCATGTGTCTGCTGGAATGTTTTACGTAACTCAAAGGTCAGCTCCATACACTTAAAAATATCCAGGGCCCAGAATTCTGATTCTGTGTGCTGCACTTGCTTATTAATATATTGTATTACTTATTGTTCTTCACAGTGTTTGTATCACTTTGTAAAAGTATTATCATTTTTCTTATGGAATCATGAGAGAGCTCTAGTCATCAGCCATGACTTAATAAAGTGGATTATTTAGGGTTCAAATTTGTAGTCTGGCTTCTCTTCCCCACGATACTTCACACCACTAAATACTCCTGCTTCATTAGGTGTTTGCATGTAGAAACATCCATGTGCGCTCACATATATTCCATATATATCTCCCATTACTAATTATGTCACAGAAAATATTCAGCCTCGAGGGTTGTCTCAAAACTTTTGGGAAGAGCTGCAAGCAACAATTATAAGTTACCAGCAAAATATACCACAGCAAAAGATTCATGTCTTAGATTAAGCAATGTTTAAAAGTTTTGGCTATGCAACTAAATTAGTTGCATAGCCAAGCAGGGACACAGTTTACACAGCCAAAATTAATAAATCAGTCCAATCACAGAAATAAGCTCTTTAAAAAAAAAGAAGTCTGTAATATAGCACAAAGATTGTCATTATTCTCAGTACAAAAACTTCATGAATTATGAAGTAAACACCAACCGTTTCTCACCAGCACTTCTCACAGGAAACAGAAGGCATAGCTAGCAAGATTTAGCCTGGAGCACTCAAAGCACAGCTTTGCTCTTAGCTGTTTTTTGCTCCCAAGACAGAAAAACAATTTGCAGTGGACAAATGTAACAGATCTTCTACCTCTCCAAATATCCTGCCAGTGAAACTCCCTTCTCGCAGACCCAAACTCTGCGAATAGGTGAGGAGTTAGTTACTGCTTCTCACTTAAGGTCCTAACTTCATGTGCTAATTTAAGAACTAATAAAGGAATAAAAGCTTTACCAGAGAGCAATTCAAAACCTAAAATAAACTATGAATTACCATTTCTTCATCCAAGATATCTTTGCATTCATGATAGAGAAGGTGAAGGGAAGTAAGCACCTGCACCTGCTAAATGTTTACACTTCCTCTTACTAAAGCGACGCTGAACCCCTATGAAGGAAAGGAGTCGTTAGTCCTACCATGTTCTCCTGTAGGTGACTGACACAAGGCAGTGACTTAGCATTAAGGGACAATTCTCCCTCCATTGTGGGAGTGAATGTTTTTCTGAAATTCAGCATCAGACTTTGACTCTGGGAGCACTTTGATGTTTAGTGCTTGTTTACCAAGCCACTAGCCTTATTGAATTCATGGAGACTACTTAACACACTTAAAATTCAGCACGTGTTTTGGTAGGATTACTGATTAGTACTATGTTTAAGGCAGCTCTTCCCCAGAGAGAGAAGTGTTCAAGTGACATGTGAAGCTGAAAAGCACTTGATTTCTTGATTTTATGCACTGTTTTTACATTGTAATGTATTTTGAACATTTTCCTGTTTACATTAAAATCAGACCAAGCAAAGGAGAGTTTACAAAACTAACAATAAGGCAAGGATTTTTCCAGTATGAAATTTTAAATAACAAAACTAGAACATACTGCCAGGGCCCCAAGAGCACCACCACCCCTGACTGCCCCTGCCCAGCCCTGCTGAGGCTCCCCCGACCCTGCCCATGGCCCAGGACCCCATGTCAGACCCCCAGAACCATCAGTTCCTACCCCAGCAATGCTGCAGCAAGGCCAGTCTCCAGCTCCCCACAGTCCTGCCCTGCCTGACCGTGGGCTCCTCTGAGCCAGGCTCACCCACAGGCCCATGTCCCAGCCTAGACTCACCCTGTCCCTATCCCCAGGGAAGTGTCCAAAGCCCATGGATAGGGCTGCCCCAGCTGCCCCACAACAGACCTGCTCCTGGCTAGGGTGGTAGTATGGTACAGGTTACCAGATCCTTCCCTGCCACCCCAACAGAGAGCCCCCAGTGCTCCCGGTGCCCCTGGCAGTCACAGGTTCACACGTTGCCCTGACACACCATCTCAATCAAAATGTTGGTAGTTTAATGATACCAAAATTTAAACTTTCCAAGAAGTCTTTGCAATCCTCTACCGCTGCATCCTCAGATCGTATATGGTCAGCGCATCTGCACATGCTTCAAGTACATGGAAAAGCACGGCAACCCACAAATAACGTATTTTATTTACAAAGGAGCCACTTCATGTACTAACTAAACTGGTAGTTACACAGACAAAACTGCACATCTCTCCTGCTTGTTGTGGAGCTATCTTCAGTTTCATAGGTCTCGATGCTAGAGTCAAGAAATTTCCACAGAAGCCAGCCTTTGACTCATGCCTAAAAGCAAACAAGGCACTTTTACAAACGGGTAAAACTCCAGGACTTTTAGAAAGTCCAGGACTGAGGCATTTGTTGTAGAGGATCACATTTCAGCATTGGCATTAACTGTTTCTCTGAAAGGTCTCATTCTGCTCACTTCAATCGCGATATAGGTCTATATATTAAAACCAATAAGGAAATCCATCTGCTCTCTCACATATTACCAGGAACAACCCTGGAGTGCCAAGACATTCCCAGAGCCCTGAGGCTCCAGCCTTCCCCTCTCCCACCCACCCTACAGCTGCTCAAGTGAGCCATGGCCCTTATCCGAGGTTTGCAGATGGCCCCTTTAGGTGTCAGTCTGGTCCTGTGAAGAGTAATTGCAAGAGCTGGAGGAGTGCAGCAAATAATTACAGTAAGATATGAAGGAGCAAGATTTTAATAATTCATGAGATATAGTTAAATTGCCAGATTTTAATTATATCTTTACCAGTTCTTTATTTAAGCTTCCAGTGTAGCACAGTGAGACAGTAAGCTAACATTTCCTGCTGTGGTGTACTATAGGCAAACTTTTGCAAAATGTGATTCTTGTGTTGACTGTCAAAATGACTTTAAATTTCTGACTAATACTTTGGAAATATTATATAGTTGTATGTTTACTTAAAGAGTTAAAACACAAATATCTGACATTTTTAGAAAACAAATTTCTTGTTAAAATGTTACCAATTACATTGTTATCTTCTAAAAAGATTGGTAGGCTTTGTATAAGTTCCTGAATCATTAATTCAGCATTAATACTGTCTGTGTAATCAACCATTTTTATATATTTTGAAGCAAGATTCTTGTACATTAGGTTTACAATTACTGTTAGTAACTGTTGTATCCTACAGTCAGGATTCACTTCCCACACCAACTCAGACTTGACCTCACACATGGTATGCAGAATGTCTCCCACACCCTGTATTTACATTTTCCAACCAACACAAACCATTATAATGATGTACAACTTATGGGAATTACTGATGATTTATATAAAAACTTTTAAATGAAGAATTATAATTTAATTTATGCAAAAATCAGTCCCATTGTTCAATGATGCAGCATTGCATTCTTCTCCAAATTACCTGTATTAACATTGCCTGAAGTATATTGCAATGATCATATTATTTAAATAATTCAAAGTCTTAAATGAAGGTGCCAAATAAAGCAGTATGTTACAGGCAGAACTAAAATCTTGTAACTGTAAGTATCGTGGGGCTTTAAGACATTTCCTGGGGAGGCACGAGCTTTCCTGGAGACTTTTTTCAGGATGTTGTCCAAGCTTCTATCAAGAGTGACATATGTCTTCTTGATCCTGCCTTAGCAGCAAATTGGACCAGACAATATCCTGAAGTCCCTTCCGGCCGTATTTTTTTCTGTGATTCATGTTATTATGCTTGTGACTGGTAATTTATTGTTTGAGATTCTTTTGTTCCAGTTTTGCCAGCTTAAACTTATTCAGATCTGAAATAAGGGGATGAAATTTTCTCCTCCATCCCAGTCCAACTTGCTCAAGGCTGGTTCAGTAATTTGGATTTTTATTTATTTCCCTGCCAACAACCTCAGTAGAAACAGATTTCTTGCAGGGGACACAGAAATCTTGGGGAATTAAGAAGTTTAGTAAGAAATTTTTGCACACCTATTTGAATTGGCCCTTTCTGATCCTTTCACCTGTCTCTTATTTTCCTCTTTCCCCTCTTCACAGTTCTAGAAAACACATAACTAGCCACCACCAGGTATAACACTTATCTTCTGTATAGGTAAAAATTTTTTCATTGGTTCTGTGACTAGCTTGCACTCTCAATTCCTCTGTTCTTAGTCGTGCCGGCTCTATACACCTAGAGGATTCTATAAGGATATAGCGTGACTTGAGCAGTGAGGAATCACAATCTAAGAGGTGTTTTGGGTTTGTTGTTTTTTTTTTTTCCTAAGAGGTAACAGAGGTAAATTAAAAGGAAAGGAGTAGGAAAAGAAAGAGAACGAAGCATTTGAAACATGGAACAAACCGACCAATTGTACAGCACCAGATACTGAAAGCCAATTAATTGAGATAGGCATTTGAAAAGGTCAGAACAAGTACAGCTGGAACATGACTTAAAAGACAAAGTTCCTTGATAGGAATCTGACAAGTTTCTCAGTTGACAAGACTGAGTCCTTGAAGGATTCAAGGCTTACCTGTTTTCTAGCTGCTACAGCAATGGGGGCCAGTATTCAGTCTCTAGTCAGGATATGATGCAGACAGCACTAACAAAAGCAGCAAATTCTTCCTGCCCACATGATCCTGTTTTGTTATCCCAAATTTTCTAAATATTCCTTTATTAGAGAGGGCCTGACTAGTCTTTATTAAAGTGTTTTGTTGGAGTTACACTTGCTGTTGCATGCCTAGTTATTTTTTTTTTTTCTTTTATCCTAATGATCTAAACGCGGTCCAGATGGCACTTCCAGTCCCCATTTCTAAAGGCACAGCACAGCTGTACATATGTCCAGCTATACCTAGAGGAGCTTTCACCTGGCTAGAAGTGTGTTCCTGAATAAAGGTCTAAGTTTCTTTTACAGGTCTACTCACTTAAACAAAGCAGTCATTTCAGTACATTTTTCTAAAAAGACGGTATTTTATAAGCCATCTGCAACTGGACAGCTAGATACATGAAGGAACTAAGAAGATGATGAGCAGTGGTTTATGAAAAAGATCAGCAACTTTGATACACATACATGTTTGGAAAAAGATATTCCAACAAAGGGTTTGATCACTTTTTACAGACCCTTTTTTTTTATTTCTGAACAGAGGTCATTTTGCTCTTGAATGTAACTCACACATTGAGAAAAGAACAGTTCAGGTCTCCTGAATATTATTTGTGTCATATGGCAGAATCAAAGCTCTGCTGACTGCTCCTCATCCCCATGTAGCTAGAGGCTATGCCCACCACAGGATTTAAGATGTGGATATGTAACATTTTTCCCAGGCTGTATATTTGCTGACAGCCTCACTGGCTATTGTTCCTGTCTCTTTGAAAAAGAAAATAACAGAGGTTTTGGGTTGGTCCCCTGCCTTTTTGTCCTCTTGCAGTTGTCTGCTCCCTGTTTCTGTCAGCTAAGCATTCCAGCTGTAAGCTTTTGCAATACTAATCACTACCCACACATTACACAAAGAAAACATCCATGTTCCCACCCCTTCCCTGAAATAACAGGCTAAAGAAAAACATTGCAGACAACCAGGCTTTTTTTTTTTTCTTTTTTAGTAAGAATAGGATTTCTTGTGAGGTTTCCATCATTATGTGGTTTTGGCTGGCTCAGAGAGACCATGCAAGAAGTGCCTCTCTCGCAACTTCGGGTCCAATGCAAGAGGCAACTAAAACACGAAAAGAAAACAAAAAAGTGTAACTGGTTTTTTTCCAAAACTGAAATAAAAGTTTAAAAGGTTGAACTATAACTTCATTAGAATTGCTTTTAATTCATTGAGTCATAAAATGCAGACAGGACCATTAAAGAAGTTGACAGGGGATTGCTAACAGTTTGAGATAATTACCAATATTTATCTCTGAACACTTTATTCCAATTGAATAGGATATTTATTTTTATATACATATACACACACATTACATGCATTATTATAATTTATTATTATTATTTCTGTTTTACCATAAAAGCTGTAAGACATGCCCAGTCAATCCAGTGTCAACCCTTGATCTCAGTTCCTTGCAGATCTGTGCCCCGGCATCTCTCTTAATGGGAAATATTTAGTGACCATGATCAAAAGACCTCTGTTCAAAATCTACCCCCAGTGACAGTCCTGCTTCCAGACCTTCACACATCGTGAGAGTGGACTTATACCCATCAGTATATAGCATCTGCTCACAAGGAATACCAAAAGCTGAGAGGTCCCTTTAACGATTTACAGGCAGATCATACCTTTCATGAAGTCAATTAAGTTTGACGCTAACTTTGGTATCCAGATAATTTGCCAAGATAACAAGATCTCCAGGAAGTTTATGATTAAGGTCAATTGTTAGAATTAGCTGCTGAGGTATGTAACATAGGAAAATTTAATTTTATCTGTTATACTGAAGTTGCACAATAGTGATAAGCTCCAATTTTGAGTTCTCATCTATCATCATTGAGGAACATTATAATTGCTCTGACCTTGCACCAGGACCCAGTGTTCTCAGTATTTTTGCAAGAGACAGGAAAAATTCTTCCCACTCAAACCCTGCAAAATTGTGGTGTTTTATAACACTTAGAGGGCAGTAAAAAACAAAACCCGAGAAAAGCATAGCCTCACATTTCACAGGCAACTATTTTATTTTTGAGTAATTACTTGCAAAACTTGTTTTTGCATACATGTTCCTGTGAAACTTTTCCACAGTAGTAAGCAGGTAAATAAATATATAATGGCTTTGTTCTATATATTACTGTTCAAAGAATTTAAAATGATCATTTTCGAAGTAACTTCTAAGTTTCAAGAAAACATTACCTTAGTTGTAATGATAAAAAACAGCTTCTAATTAATAATGTTCACCACTGTATACTTTGTTCAGTAATAAATTTTTAGAGACCTAATTAAACCTACTTTAATTAATAAATTTCTGTCATCTGTATATACATTGTATGCAGCACTGTTTGTATAATATTTAAAGATCAGGATTTCTAAAAAAAAAATAAAATAAAGAATTAGTGTTCTGACTACAGCATCTAGTTACCAAATCATAAAAATATACTTGTTTCTAAATGAAAAATTACACCCAGACATTATGAAGAAATAGAGTTTATTTGAGGTCAGATACTACACTATTTCAATCAAAATAGAATGAAATTTTTGTTTATAATCTAAACAGATATCTTTTCTAAACATTTGGAATAATGCTGCCAATCTTCAAAATTTTAATGTTAGTCTTCTAAGAGACATTATCTTTTTAAAGCTCATGTGACAAAACTTATTTCTAGGTATTATCTTACATTTCTGGTTCTCACAGACATGGAGACAAGTGTGAAAATGTAACACAGGTATGGTAAGGAATGAAGGCAGGAGGCTAAGAAAGACAACATGAATAGATTTATTTTAAAAGCAGTAACAAAGACATTTGTAATTTCCCTGATGATGCCATGTTCGTAGAAAATGTCATCATTTCACTTTTTTCAGCATCGTGGGAATTTAACTTTGCTGATTATGTTCATATATTATTAAAAAATTCAAACCTGTTCTGATAAAACATTGTATTTAAGTTATAGCTGAAAAACTTTTGGAAATAAAATTATAATCTAGTAAATCTCTTGCTAATTCATAGTTCGGTTCTCTAATGTTTGTTTAATATTGATTTAGTAACACTTTCCACTTTTCTCTTCCTTTATAGAACAACATACACTATTTCCTGTTAAGTGGTTCAGTCTTGACCAAAACACTGCAGATGGCACAGAACAATTTTTTTTTCAAACTCAAGCCACTCCTTTATTGTTCACATTACTGCACAGTAGATAGAGGTGTAAATAGAAAACCCTTCCTGAAATTTCAGGATCTTTTAAAGCATCATTTCAGAATGTGGCTAATTAGATCAAATCTCAAATCATGTGAATTTTATTGTGAAACACAGTGGATTAAAAGCTTTTTAAAATCAAAGATGCTCTTTTCTCTTTTATCTCACCTTTTATCTCAGGACCACTGTGCTTCTCCCAACTATACAGCCCTACCTGCTCAACCTTTGCACATTTCTTATCATTATTTCTTATCATTATTCAGCATTAACAGTGCTTGTAATGAGAATTTATTTTTTTAATAAAATTATACCAGCTTTTGGGCTCCAGACCAAAAGGGATTATTGCGAGTCTGTGACTGGCTACGTCCAGATTAAAGCAAAAAAACCTCAGCCTATACAGTCATTTTCCAATAACAGCCCAGGCAATTCCATTGTGAGTTGGATACTTTCTAAACATAATAGTTTCTGAATGTATAATATCCAGGAAAATGCAACTCCAGAATAGTTATGGATGCTTTTTCTTCTTTGAAATGTTAGATGTACATAATATATCAGGTCTACCTGAAAAGCTTGGCTGATGTCCAAGGAGAGGCATCAGACCCATCTACTCAACAGACCCAGAGTCAGGACCAGGTGATTTTGTCAGTGGTTGTTTAAACTAACCCATTTTTACTTCACATTGAAGTGGCCAAGGACAACATACATATGCTCCTTGTATAAGTACAAGGCCATAACTTGTCCCTTTTTTAAAATCTTCGCTGTACTGCTGGACATCTTACCAATTCCAGCTGTGTAAGCGTTGACTACACTCAAGGGTATTTTCTTGAGGTTATTTGCCTTTCTCTTAGAAAGTTTCAAGTGCTAATATTATGGGCAAAACAAATACTAGTTTGGGGCCTGAGATGACATACTAACAAACAGATCTATTTTATAATGTGATATCCAAAAAAGACAATGGCAGTATTTTAGACCTTTAGAAGACCACAGCAAAGTAATGAATGAGGTGTTACATATTCTACAGGATACAACACTGTATTAATACTAAGTTATAAACATGGGCATAATTCAAAACCTAGTAACAGAGTGCTTCATAGTCTTGAGAGCCAACTTTACATTAATTAAATATGTTTAATTTGGTTAGCTTTTGAAAGAGAAATTACAAGGTAAACTTGATTACATTTTGTAAGCACACACAGAGGGAGAAGATTTCTGATGGCAGGTTTTTTGATCTGGAAGAGAAAAGGATAATGAACTACAACAGCAAATGAAGCAAGAACTAGGCAAATTAAAACCAGTTAGCAAATGATAATTTTAAAAAGAAACTTGGCTAGGATGTGGCAGGTGGTTAGAAAACTAGACACTGAAACTGCCTACTAATGGGGCAGTTGATTATCTATAAATCTTTAAGACTAGATGTTTTTTAAGTCCCATATTCTCACTCAATCACAAAGTTCCAAATTCAATGCACACATTTGAAGTAAATGTCCTCTGCCGTCATAAAAACCATCTTTTCTCATGCTGATAATAAACTGTAAGTTTTGTTTATTAAAAAAAAAAGAAATAACATTGAGTTCAAGACTCTGTGAGAACATAGATTCTGTATGAAATTTTGACAGAAGACTAGCTATAATTTATAGTTGAACAGTAATTTATCTGTTCTGCTTTCTGCCTTCTCCAGAATGAAACATTTCTCAGGTTTTACTGGAAAGAATATTCCAGATGGAGACGAGAAAAAAACCGAACAGCTTTGTGATAAGAAATCTGCTGGTTAAAGACATTTCTGCATACATCTTTTATGCAGAGCCAAGAGGGAAAAAATCCACATCCAAAATATTAAGCTCCTCCTGTCACTTACAATGTCCTAGTTAGTTAACTTTTGCTGTTCAGCTATATTCAGTGTAAGGCACTAGTCTATCAGAGAGACTAGTCAAGATTTTGGACAGTTAAGGATTTCTAGTCAGTATGGTAAATCATGCCTTCTACTACATAATCAAATAACTCGCTGCTCAACTGGCATTTTGAGAAAGGGATAAAACAGTTTTGAGACATAAGGACATTTCTGTTTTCGCACAGATGGCATGATCAGAGCATCCTTGTTATATCAGACTTTCTTGCAATTACGATACCCTCGCCTCAGCACTAGACAACCGCTATTTTATGTTTAAGTCCAGGATGAAAGCAGTGTAAAAATTTTACATCATTTTCATATAATCCACCAAATCATATGCAAAATTGCAAGCTGTTTTGTCCCCAAGAAGTTTTAATTTCATAAGAAAGTCAGCTGATTTCCAGTCTCATATACCTATTTGACATCAAGTATTAAAAAAAGATAGTACTAAATAATTTTTAGCAATTATGACAATATGAGAGGATTGCTCTTCTCCAGTACCGTCCAAATTTAAATTTTAAAAAATTAAAAATTAAAAAAGTATTAAATATTGTGCTATATTTTACAGTTTTTTCATTCCTCTTAATCAAATTCTAAAGGCCTTTTCCAAAAAGACCAGGTAAAAAAAAATATTCATTTCCAAATCAGAAGATAAATACTCACAGGCAGTGATTCATCTTCAGTGACCTTACATGTGAAAGTACTTACTAAAAAGGAAATGAGAATTAAGTGAAAGTATACCATTTGATATACTTTACTAAGATACTTCAGTGAAATTATCTTCCTCTGATAAATTTAATGTCAAAAAGAACATAATAATGTTAAGCATACTGCAATGGTAGCAACATCTGTGCTGCATGTGTTTCAATGGCATGATTAGAGGGGAAAAAGAAAGCTTAAGGTTTAATGAGTGACATTTCAGGACCTTTTTTCCAAATTACTATGACAATCCATGAAAAACACAGTGTGGATACAATTTATGTTTGTTCTCAGATTACACGTTTATTATCTTTCTTTGGTCCAAAGTACTGATATGCTAGAGGGAAGGAATGCCATCCAGATGGACCTTGACAAGCTTGAGAGGAGTGGACATGTGTGAACCTTACGAACTTCAACAAGGTCAAGTGCAAGGTTCTGCACAGGAATTGGGGCAATCCTCAATATCAGTACAGACTGCAGGATGAATGGATTGAAATCAGCCCTGCAGAGAAGGCCTTGGGGATACTGGTGGATGAAAAATCGAATATGAGCCAGCAATGGCCACTTGTAGACCAGAAAGCAAATCATAACTTGGGCTGCAAGCAAAGTGTGGCCAGCAGGTCAAAGGAGGTGATTCTCTCCCTCTGCTCTGCTTTCATGAGATCCCACCTGGAGTTCTGCATCCAGCTCTGAGGCCCACAGTATAAGAAATATTTGGATCTGTTGGAGTGAGTCCAGGGGAGGATCACAAAAATGGTCAGAGGGATGGAACACCTCTCCTATAAGGAAAGGCTGAGAGAGTTGGGGTTCTTCAGACTGCAGAAGAGAAGCTCCACAGAGACCTTATTGTGACATTTCGATATATAAAGGGGGCTTATAAGAAAGATGGAAAGAGAGTATTTATCAGGGCCTGTAGTGTCAGGGGAGCAGCAACGGTTTTAAACTGAAAGAGGGTAGGTTCAGATTGGACATAATGAAGAAATTTTTCACAATGAGGTTAGTGAGATGCTGGAACAGGTTGCCCAGAGAAATTGTGGATGCCCCATTATTTGAAATGTTCAAGATCAGGTTGGATGGGGCTCTGAGCAAACTGATCTAGTTGAAGATGTTCCTGCTCACTTTTGGGCGGCTGAACTAGATGATCTTTGAAGGTCCTGTCCAATCCAAATAATTCTGTGATTCTATGAGTCTATGATTCTGGTTTCATAGTGTTAAAGTAAGTCAGTGAATTCAATCTGCTGCTTTTTGGGATACATAAATTCTTAGATTTTGGGGAAAGTTTTTTTTTTAATATACAAGCATTTTTTTGATATTTGCTAAGTATGATGTTGTGAAAGAAATTCTCGTCTTGTACAAACAGTATTTAACATAAAGACTCTACTTAGGCAGCAGGTCCAGTGTTATCAGCTCTCACAGAGCAAAATCTTAGGAAATATAAATATTGCATGGATGAATGGATAAGGATCTCTGTAGTAGCAGATGACTGAAAAAAACACATTTCACACCACTGCTATACGAGTTAGTCTATCCTCTCTCCTCTCTGTTTTGTGTGTCAGAATTTGCATTGATTGACCTTCATTTATTGTTTTACTGCAGTTCCTACAAGTAAAATATCCAGATCCTGCTGTGCTATTATACAGGCAAAGCAAAACTTTTCATTTTTTACTTCAACCTCCAAATTTTATGTCAAAAAAAGAAGGAAGAGGAAAAGAGAAAGGTATGGGTTGTAGGAATGAGGAACAAGAAACAAAAGCATTACTTATTAAAATAATGTTTAGTAAAACATTGAGAGGATATACTGGTAAAGAAAGTCATTTAATGCAGCAGAAGAAAGGAATCTACCAAAGAAGAAGAGGGTTAAGAAAGAATCAAACATTTTGAAGGGGAACCTTTTGTATGATGTTAAAAGCAGAAAAAGTAAGCTGCAGTGTATGAGGTATGAAATGAGAGAGGACCCGAAGATCCTTAGATTCTGGAAGAAGCTGAAAGTTTATGTAACTAAAAATGGTAAATGTAGACATAACCCTGATGTACAGGTCACGAAGTAAAGCAAAGATAGTCAAAGATGTCCAGATTCCGTGTCTCTGGTGCTGTAAACCAAGGTGACAGAGACAAGGGGAAAGAGAGGTTAAGAATTTAGCTTTAGCCGGGCTGATTTTAAACCAAACTGATAGTTCCATCCATAACTTTTTCAAGTTACATACAAGTACTTTAGCAGAAGTGAATAGCACTGGCTTAGAAAAACCGAGGTACGTAACAACACACATTAGGTAGCACAGAACCCCACAGAAAAGGCATTTTTGGCTCTTCACTGACCCTTTCAACCAGAAATGATGCAAGTGATGCCAGTGTTTTAACCATCGCAGCACTGGTTTGTCTAGAAATACCAAAATAACTTACTTTTATTTTGTCTGGAGTGCAAAATACTATTCTTAAATGCAAAAGCAACAGGCAGCATGTGGCAGACATTACAGAAAACAATGGTGTAGCACATCTCCCAAAATAAAACCACATGTAATAGCCATGTGTGAGTTAAATCAGACTTACAGTTTCACATAAAGGGAATTATTCTCCCATCTTTTTCCTCATTGTTTTGTATTATAGTACTTTGCAAAACATTGCAATGAATTTTTACATAATAATGTTGGTGTTACAATTACTCTAACCTTTATTAAACGTTGCAAAAGAAATGTCAAAAAAGATGTCATGACCCATTCATATAAATATTGGTTTAGTAAGGAAATTGCATGGAATCAAAGGACAGGCAATGGAATAGAGAAGCATAGAGACAAAAGGCCCTGAAAGATTGATGTGGGCATACCTAAATTAAAAAAAAAAAAATCCTGAAAAGACCTCCAACAGATTTATACATAATTCCACACAATCAGTTATAAAATAAAGGTATTTAAATTCTTTTTGATCTTTCATCTGAGAAACTAGGTACTGTGTCAAGGCAAAATAACCTTTACTGTTCTACTAATAGTTCAATACATCCATCTCCCAGCGGAATTTACGATCTTTTTACAAAAGAGAAAAGTTGCAAAGACGGATCTGTTCCTCTTATCTAAATAGATGTCACACTTTATTCCAGGAAATAATGAACGGTTGTATTTCTTCATACACGGAAAGACAATATGTGTTTTATAGGTGGCTTCTTTTAGAGTAAAAGGGGAGAAAACAGAAACAACTAAAGCAGAAAATCTGTAATTCATTGAACCCCTTCTCTCTGTAATTGCCTCCATCTTCAGTAACCTCAGAGCAAGACCACTTCCCACTGCAACACAGGAAGATTCCTTGCACTTAAAAGGCTAGTGGTTTATTTCCGAAGTCAAGAAAATCAGACAAGCGTCAACCATCTCCATGTAGTTACACAATCTACAAAAGCACACACATCTAATGGAAGCAGAAAATTGAGTCAGTCATTTCCACTCCTGCTACTTACATGGAAAACAGCAGCATTGGAAAAGTGTAAGCAGTAGGCACAGGTACAGAGGAACAATAGGAGTAACAGAGTGGATTTCAGCCTAGAGCAGTTTAGCGCAGTTTAGCACAGTTACCAAAAGCTTGTCCAAAGAACACAATGGTTCATGTGGTGGGATAGCTGCCTACGGACCACAAGTATTTTGGTTCAAACTTTAGTTGTGGTCGTGCACAGAGTGCTCCAACAGAGTTCAAGGAAGCATTTATAAACTGAAAGTTGAGCGTATGTTCATCTGCATTCCCAGAGTAGACGAGAGTTTTCGGTGCCTCATGCGCTTGAGCCCAGGATGAAATCAGGCACAGAACAGAAGCTTGCACCGAGTGTGCCTTAGCTCCAGTGACAGTTCCCGCTTGCGTAAGGAATGAAATAAAGAACATATTCCTCCAAGTAGATGCCAGAATGCCTCTACTATATAGCCAAAATATTATGGCAAAGTCCTTACTGAACATATTTTCTAAAACACCAGCACTATGTCAAACAGTAACCTGTTCAGTTTACAGAATATTTTCAGTCACTAAAGTCTAAAAATGCTTAACTTAGAATCTGATTACTCAGTTACACTAGCCCTGCTTAGAAGAGCTCTGCACACCACACAATTAAGGCTGTGAAGGTAATGAAGAACATTTTGAAAAATGAGCACTATGAATACTAGCTTATACTACAGACAGCAATTATTTTGTCCACTTTTGCCTCTTGCAGTTTAGTGGATAATTGTGCAATATTCAAATTTTCATCCCTGAACTCATCAGCTCCCTCTTGTAAAGTCTTATGTTGGTGTCACAATCTCATGCATGTGACAGTTCTTTTTAGGCTGATGATTACTGTCTCATTACACAATTTTCTACTTTCAAAACAAATGATTAGCAGTCTGTTACAAAAGTGTTTCAAGTAATTTAGTAAAGTTCTTTCAAAGCTAGGCAGATAAAATATTGGGTGATGGTTTGAAACCTGCATAATATTTCCACAGCGTGTCTTTGACTGGGATTTTTAGCTTCATGGAAAGGAGCCAACATAGCCATGTTATACATACTTTACTTTAGCTAGTAAAGTATCCCTTATTGAATTTTCTATATTTATGGAGAGGACAAAGATACAAGGGAGGAAACATAACAGAAAAACAGTAGGTCACTGTCAGTATTGGATTGATATTAGATATATACATATGATTCAGCCGTTATGGATTTTTTCTTCCCTATGACACTCTCCTTACGTCCTGTAACTTGATCTATGGAAAGGCAGTAAAAATATCTGTCCGTAGATTTGCTGTTAACTTGTAGTCTGATTTCAGGCTGGTTTATTTCTATTTCTGTTTCTGTGTTAAGGACCTCTTGATTTTGGTCTTTCTTGACCATCTACATCTAAACATGAGCTGCTACTCATAACAGATTCAGGCTTTATTGTCACAGTAGAATCACGTGTCCACAACCCCAAAAAATAACCCTGTAAATAATTCTGCAATGTAATTCATTAGAGTGGTTTAAGAACCTGTTACATCGTTTCATGTAATTTCTGTGACAATGGTAACAGAAAAGCTCAACAACTGGAAGTTCAGTTACCTATTATTCAAGTATATACTTAACTGAGCCATGGGTAAGGCAGAGAGACAGACCATCAGTAGCTTTCTTTCAGTAGGAGCCCTTTATAGTGAGTACAACTTCATTTCTTGCAGCTTTTAGAACCAGGGGAGTTAACCACAACTCTAAAGCAAAGAAATATTGTTATGCAGTTAATACCTGTTGTCTTATTTATTTGTGAAAGATAGTATGTGAAAAATTGCTTTTCATCAGGCAACTGGATAGCATAGCTACCTTCTCTGGATGCAACATGTACGGATGCTTCATTGAAACATGATTGGAGCAGAGTATCTTCCTGGATTTATTTTGTGAAAGAAGAAAATTGCATTGATACTGTTAGCTGAGAAATTTCTGAAGACTCTCACATTAAAAATGGTTTGGATTGAAGGTAGCCTATCTGGAAGATAGCCCATATTTGCTTTATTTTTGTATTTGCAATTTGTTCTATAGGTATTATATATTCTCTCTGTAAACCTGGTTATGCTGGTTGCTGCTCTCTAGGAATCAGGGGAAATTCCTGGTTGTAATTGAATGTGTATATACCGCCGAAAGATAGTTCTGAAACACAGTCTGGGATACAAAGCAAAAAGTCTGCAGGGGACAGCAGCCAAGCCTCTGAGATGATGGAAAGGCAGAACAACCTATAGGGTTTGAACAGATTACCTGGTATACAGAGGGTGCTGGACTTGACTGCCAGGTGAATTAAAACTTATCTCACAAAAATACTCACAGGAGTTTTGTTTTAAGTCTAATGGTCAAAAGACCTAAACTTTCTCATATTCAGGAGGGATTTTTTTGCAGTAAAGCCTTGAATGGCTGCAAAATATTTTAATCTTCTCATATTAAGGAAAAAAATATGGAAAGATTCACCTCAAGGTTCTGACTCTCACAGAAGTAAAGATTAACTGCAGAAAATGTTGATTACTGTAAGTCCTTGGCTCTTGTGCTTCCCTCTAGGAAGGAATTAAAGGAGCATTTATTGACAGGGAGGTTCATCTGATTGTTTTGAGGTTTTTTCCCATTTGGATTGGTACATTTTTTCTTAACATCTCTTAGATTTTCTTGAAGAGCGAGAATATGCATATGACCATTGCCTAGCTCTTCAGGAGAATAACTCAAGTTTTTAAATTCATGTACAATAGATGATATATAAAAAACTTGACCTACATAATCTCATAGCTTTATTTTCTAAATAAACAAAATCAATATTACTATTGTAAACAAAAGATTATTACTGTTGCAGTGAAATTATTCTACAGTCCATGAAGACCTTTGGTCTACATAGAAAAAGATCTGGCAAAACTGTTATACAGTATATGTTGTACTATTAAAAAATAAGTATTTTTTATTTAATTCAGATGATGAAGACATGAAACTACGCTGACTTTTCAAAGGAGATACTTTATTTCTTTTAATCTAAGTGTACCAGGATACCATGATTCTGCAAAGCCTATAAACCTCACAAAAAACTGTTGCCTTCCTTCATAGAATCATAGAATGGTAGGGGTTGGAAGGGACCTCTAGAGATCATCTAGTCCAACCCCCTTGGTAAGTATAAAATAAAGACATGTTCTTAAATAATAATTATTTGTTGGAAAGTAGCTGAATACCTGCAGTGTAGTATGTTATTTTTAAGGAGGTTTACTGAATGTTTTTATCTATATACAATATTCACTTAAGGAAGTTTAAACAAGAAATTTTGTGGGGAAATGTTTTGATGTATTTTTCCTGGCCAGTCCAAAATATCACATCATCCAACCTGTAAACATTGTCTGGGAACACTTCTGAGATGGTATTAACAGCTACAGTTAAGTCTCAGGCTATTGTTTTTATAAAATTGGTATTCTCCTTTACAAAAAGGATATTCAAATCCAGGAAAAAATTTCTGACCTAATATGAACCTCCTTCATTGATTTAAATACATACAATTATCGACAGCAATGCAGGGTGAAAAGGACAGTCAATGAGAAATAAAAAGACTGAAGGGTCTTCATCTGTTAAAAAAGATCAGTATAGTAGGCAAGTAGGCTTGCAGCTAATGAGCCACAAATAATTCAGCCGTGATGCCAGTGCCAACCTGTACCACATGGCTATCAGAGGGGATCTATTGGTTCGGTAGGCAGTCCAAATTCCCCACTACAGAAGAAATGAGATAGCAAAAGGTGCTGAGGATATCTTGAGCAGGTCTCTCTGGAGACCAGCTGAATACCTACACCATTCCAGCACCCCTGAGAAACTTACGTCACCACTTGCAAATTGAAGAATTACGAAGGAGCTCAATTTCTTTACTCTCCAAGGTATTTCATAGATGCTTTGTAAGTGTTTCCATGGGTGGCTTGTAGGTTCACAAAAGTCAACTACTTCTGAGGAAGGAGAGAATATCTTTTGTACAGGAGAAAGTAAGAATTGTCTCAAAAAACTGACATACCAGAAACAGTAAGGAATTGTCATTGCAATAGAAAAGGTTGTTGAAAAATATTTTAAAAAACTCAAAACTCATATGAGTAATTTCTAAGGTGCTGAGGAAGAGATACCTGAAACAGATCTATGGACAGATTAATTCCCTCAATGGATGGGTGTGGGTGTGTGTGTGGGGGTGTAGGTGTAGTCTCTCCTACTATTAGAAACTTTATAACTTATATTTTTCCAGTAAAATATTTAGCAAAGGAAGGTTATAAGCAGCTTTACATTTTTTAAAAAAGTGTGTTTGTACACTAGAGAAGAATGATTTTGCAATATATATTTTTTTTTTCAGGTGGACCATAATCATTATATATTAAGACTTGCTACTTGGACTTAAAAAGCATATTTAATACTTTCAAGACACTTCTGCTAGAAAAAGAATTCCCAAGGTAGATAGATTTCTTCTGGTAAAGGCTACACACTTGTTGAACTGATGTGTAACTAAATTGATATCTAGCATACTCTAAAATGTTTAATTTTACTTTTGTTCAGAATATGTCACAGAATTTTGGGTTGAGCACCTCTATTATTCTGGATTTAATATCTATCCCATAAATCTGAAAAATTAGGTATCTGTTAAAAAAAAAAGTCTGGTGTTGTAAACCCAGGCGACTGTAAGTGATCCACTCAGCGTTCAAGTTTGTCCACAACAAAACCCCTAAAAGTTTAAAATCAGTGAATGGAAGAGTAGATTATAGGATGCAAGGAATTATCTGAAAGGATTTTTTCAGAACTGCTATTATGTCATATAACAGAGGGAACTGTGTGAACCTGACCTTAAGCTGTGTCAATTATCTGTGAAAGTGCTAGCAACTCACAATGCACTTTTCATCTACCCTGCAGGCTTTGTACCAGATGGTTATGCAAAGGGGACTAGTTTTACTAATCCATACTGCGGCACGCATTTTGTCAGCACAGCTTGTCACTAGATGGGTTCAAGGATACCTTGAAGCTTTGTAAGCATACATGTGCTTTAAGAAAACAGAAATGTGCCAGCTGAGTGCTAATACAAGTGGTATCAGTAGTGATTTCAGTCTAAATGTGGACTTCATGCTACAAGAAAAATGTATTTTGCATTGCCAAATGGAGAACCAAAAACTGATTGTAAATACTTACACAATTTTTTCAACAGCTAAGCAGAAATAAAGATGAGAATATTTCAATGCAACTGAGACAAGGTATGCTTACAAAGCAGTCAATCTAAAAATACAGTAAATCAGAACTAAAGCACAGTCACACCTGGATGCACTTCTGTTAGCAGATGTATTGGGTTTGTGTGACAATGTTTTGGTAGCACGGGGCTACAGGGCTGGCTTCAAGTGAGAAGCTACTATAAACTTCCCCTATATCGGATAGAGCCAATGCCAGCCATCTCCAAGACAGACCCACTGCTGGCCAAGTCCGAGCCCATCAGTGATGGCGGTAGTGCCTCTGGGATGACGTATTTACGAAGAGGGAAAAAAAATGCTGCTCCACACCAGCAGTAGTCAGAAGAGAGAGGAGTGAGAATACATGAGAGAAACAACTGTGCAGGCACCAAGGTCAGTGAAGAAGGAAGGGGAGGAAGGCTATCCAGGCGCCGGAGCAAGGATTTCCTTACAGCCCGTGGTGAAGACCATGGTGGAGCAGGCTGTCCCACTAGAGCCCATGGATGCTGACAGTGGAGCAGATCTCCACTTGCAGCCCATGGAGGACCCCACACTGGAGCAGCTGGGTGCCCAAAGGAGGCTGTGACCCCATGGGAAGACAGCGCTGGAGCAGGGTCCTGACAAGACCTGTGGTCCCACGGAGAGATGAGCCCATGCTGGAGCAGGTTTGCTGACAGGGCTTGCGACCCTATGGGGGGCCCACGCTGGAGCAGTCTGTTCCTGAAAGACTGCACCCATGGAAGGCACCCATGCTGGAGGAGTTTGTGAAGAACTGCAGCCCATGGGAAGGACTCACTTCAGAGAAGTTTGTAAAGGACTGTGTGCCATGGAAGGGACCTCACGCTGGAGCAGGGGAAGAGTGTGAGAAGCCCTGCCCCCCTGAGGAGGAAGGAGCGTCAGAGACAGCATGTGATGAACTGACCGCAACCCCCACTGCATATCCCCAGTGCACCACTCAGAGGGGGGAGGTAAAGTTGAGCCCAAAAAGAAGCAAAGAGGGAGGGGAAGACCTGTTAAGAATTAGTTTTTATTTTCTCATTATCCTACTCTGAGTTTGATTGGTAATAAATTAAACTAATTTCCCCAAGTCGAGTCTGTTTGGCCCACGCGGCAATTGCTGAATATTCTTTCTCTGTCCTTATCTCAACCCACGAGCCTTTCATCATATTTTCTCTCCCTTGTCCAGTTGAGGAGAGGGAGTAATAGTGGGTACCTGATGTCCAGCCAGGGTCAACCCATCACAAAAGAACAAAATTTTGCCAAAGTCTTTCTTTGAAGTTAGGGAAGATTTTCTTGTGTTGTCTTAATACTGACTCAGCTTTCCCCACCTGATGTAACTTCGTCTCATGTGGGCAGCAAAAAGCTCAACACTTGTGTCCGTTATAAAGTCAAAGAGTGAGTAAATTTAAAGGGCATTCAAATATAGGCAGACTAAGGAAAAAGAGGTGTTTACATAGTCCAGGTTTGGGACCCAGAGTAAGAGTTTTGTCTGTTTTCTGCTATTCAACTTTCTTTCCCCTCATAGAGCTGCAGCTTGCTTTCTCTCTTTCTATCAAGCGTGCAAAGTGCTGTGGTAGAAGAGCCACCCTTCCATCATTTGACAACAGCAACAGTGGGTGTTATGCTTGAGCATTTCTTAAAGTTCTTCTTTGCTAAAGCAATATATGTATGTACATATACATATATACAGATAATTTTGTAATTCTTCACCAATTTTTGGTTTTCAAATAACGTTTAATTAGAGAAGTTGAGGAAATAAATCCATAAATCCCTCTTCCACAAGGTAGAGTCTTCACCATCCTCTTCCACAGTAACTTTTTTTTCAGTGTTCAACATTTCAAGTCAGTGAAGACATCAGCTTAAGAGTGAGAATACTATTAATGACTTGTTTAACAACCATGAAGGGAAGCAGTCTTACTGCAGCCAGTCTAGTAGATGTTGGTTTTAAAAATACATTACATCTATCTATATTCTATATTAATTTACATATATTAAGTGTATACCCAGTACTGATAGAAATAGTGAGCAGATTTCATCCAAAATTTAATATGTAATTCATGCTCAACCCATCTTCAGGAAATGGAAATTAGACATCTACATTAAATGCCCCTTGTGAATAACAGGAGGACAGTAGGGACAATTTAGAAAGATTAACTTTTTTTTTAGCGGGACTTTCCACTATAACAAGGGGAGAAGGAGAAAGGAGTCTTGCAGGAGGTGGTTCAGGACACCTTGAAACACTCTCGCTGACTTGTCTTTGAATGGAGGTATAGTAACCTTGTGGGATAATGACCGGGGGTGGGGTAATATTAGAGAAAATTAGGGAAAAAAAATTACTTCTAAAGTTTAAAGTTATAACACTAAAGAAATATTAGGGTAAAATACATCTGTGGCCTCAAAGATGGAATGTGGTTGACTACTCCCACGATAGTTCCCTAAACAATAATATCTGCAACCTTAGCACATGCTAACAGGAACAGAACGGAGGGTGGAGCAGAGTGAAGACTCCGTGGCCAGGCTGTGTTCTAATCTTTGCAACGATGGGAACTTGATGGCACTGTGGAAATGATAAACCTTGCAGCAGCCGCCAATCAAGGAAGATAAAGAGACTAAGCCAATGACCATGACGAAATTGCTGTCCTTCGGATGAACATTGCATATTATAATCTCATTATAATACAAAAAAACACACCTCTGTCCCAAAGCTGCCCCCTGTCAGGTATGACCACCACTCACTGAGCATGTGTAGTGAATTTCAGGGGAGTTATACCTTTAAATTGAAGTGAGAGAATTCTTCACCAATCAGCGACAAAAGTGTGTATGACTAGAGTCACTCAAGCTCCGCCTAAAAATTGAATAATATAAAAGAACTAGAGGAGAGAATAAATTTAGAGAAGATTCCATCGTAACTACTGGGACTGGTGGACAGGCCGAACCTGCCTTTTCCCCCATAAGGATGCCTATTGGGTAAGNAAGTGTGTATGACTAGAGTCACTCAAGCTCCGCCTAAAAATTGAATAATATAAAAGAACTAGAGGAGAGAATAAATTTAGAGAAGATTCCATCGTAACTACTGGGACTGGTGGACAGGCCTAACCTGCCTTTTCCCCCATAAGGATGCCTATTGGGTAAGAACTATACTTTAAGTGCACTTAGTTATTAACTTCACCTAGCTTTTCTTTTATTAAGTGACTAGATCTTCTATGTCTACTGTTTTCATGCTTGTTTTTGTAGTTAGTCTACTATCACCAACAATTTCTGAACCTGAAACTGTTACGGATTTGTATAATAAAATTCTCAGCTGAGTTTCATTTTAGTGTAAGTTTCTGGAAACTTGAAGAATTCGTTTGACTGAAGAGTCTGAATAGGGTATCGCAAAAAGGACATTCGAATCACCCTCCAATACAGTGTGCTGTCCCATCGGTTTCGGACAGGCTGATCTGGCGCAAGGGTCTTGTCTTTCCTGGGATGTCAACAGGCTAGCCAAATGCACACGGGTGGGGAACCTTTCCCCTCCAAACTTTTTTCTCTTAATGTGACAAACCTCACAAGCCAAAACACACCATTTAAGGGATACTTTTAAAAGCTCCTTTGGTGGAAAAAAACAAACAAAAAGCAATAAAAAGTTAAAGGCCTTCGAATTGATACAAATTCCTCTCTTAGAAAAATACTAATAGTCAGCTATGTGCTTAGGAGAGAAGTGCTTATAGACAATGTACGTATTCCCTCCATAGTTTTACACGTTTTTGGACTCAGCTGAAAAAAACAGTAGTCTAAGTGATGGTGAGATGGTAATCTGTAATACTTTTTTGATGACACCAATTAATAATTCAACTGAATGAGTTCCCTCCTAAAAGGACAGATGCCTTAAATTACAACTCATACTCACTGATGTCTCCTTGTGACAGAAGCTAGCATTTGCTGTCAAGTTAAAAAAATAAAAACTGCCGTCAAACAAACCCCGAACCATCAGAGATACTGTGGCCACACCTGTGGAGAATGTTATATCCAGACTGGATCTATTCCTGTTTTCCGAGCAACTCATCAATGTCTTTCTCTCTGACAAAACATTTAACCTGTGTTTTTTCACAATAGGTCCTAAAATAAGCAATTAGACAACAGAATGTTTTCCTCAGGTTGATGCATTATGTACTAAGACACAATTGACCGTCAAGGCACGAGAAATACCAGAAAACAGCAATTGTTCTTAAGCTGTTAAAATGCTGGAATGAATTCAGATGCCAGAAAAGATGCTTTGAAGCAGCTATCTTGTCTCCATAAGTAGATGGCTGTGTTCCTTCCCTCCTACGCTCTGTGAACCGAAAGTAGATATTTCACATTATAACTGAAGCTAAACTGAACTTCAGGGCCGACAAAAGATTTATTTTTGCTGTTGGCGGTCTTTGAGGTGAAAACTGGACTTCTGGCTTTCTGCTGAAAGGTTTTTAGATTGTACACATGGTGAAATATGAGGTAGAATGAATGGTTTGGNTGTGAACCGAAAGTAGATATTTCACATTATAACTGAAGCTAAACTGAACTTCAGGGCCGACAAAAGATTTATTTTTGCTGTTGGCGGTCTTTGAGGTGAAAACTGGACTTCTGGCTTTCTACTGAAAGGTTTTTAGATTGTACACATGGCGAAATATGAGGTAGAACGAATGGTTTGTTTTTTCACCATTGCTATTATGTATTTTTAACTGTTACGTGGACACTTGCAAGACAGAGATACTGGTCTCTGTAAGGAATAACGACTGGAGCAAGAAGTCTGGTTAGGCACATGCATTACAGTAGTCCTTTTAATAGAATATTAGTTTAGGGGAATATAATTTTAGTTATGTTCCAGGAAATATGTGTTACTTACCATTAAATGGCATACAAAGCTGCTGTCTTCAGACCCCAGCCGCTCCGCCTCTTCCCTCCCACTGTAAGTGGAGTGCAGAAGGAAGTTTGTCTAATGTCCCTGACCCTTTGCTTGGGGGATGCAGGGGTAGAAGTTAAGTTTGTCACTCCAAGCCTGCATCTGTCTGTGGGGTGTTTCTCACCAGTGTTGTAGCTTAGGGCATCTCTCTCTTCTTCCCCTGATGGTGTATTATCTGTTGAAAAGAAACCATTAAAATGTGTGTTTGCCAAACAATGACCAGTCTTTCCCCCCCCCCCTTCCTCTTAGATTATTCAATATCTCTTTATATTTTATATTTAGTTTGTGGGGACAGGAATGTAGGCTTGTCATGAACATAATGCCTGCATCAAAGTATTATTTTAATCTTCAAATTATTTTCTTTTCCTTGTATTATGTATAGACAAATATGTGATCGATTGAACTTATTTGGAAAACAGCTTCTTTCTAGGTCCTCTAGAATACTACCTGTATTTCAATGTATTTGACAACTTTGATTCTCTATTATTTATTAAATGTCCTATCGTACATTCATACCTCTGTGCATATCTAATTTAGAGAAATCTCTTTGAAGTCCTTTGTAGAAATTAAGCACTAGATCTAAGTATTGACATAATCATTATAAAATGGCACTCCTACTGCATCTCATTACTATGGACATACCTTGGATGTCATATTATGCTCGTCCAAAGAAAATAAAATATCTGTCCCAGAGAATCTATTCCATATAATTTCAGTCATTTGTAATGAAGTTTAAACCAGATAATTGTATTGTATCAGGAAGGAGTTAAGTTACCTTATGTGGAGTTATCAAGTCAGACAAACTTTCTGATCTGACACTATCAATTAGACTTTATTTCATTTATGTGGATTGTCATATCCCTGAGAACATATGTCTTATCCTCAAAGAAGTTAAACAAAAAGCTGAAAACTTCTGTGATCCCAATTAATCTTTCTCAACATGCCTTTTATATAGCTATATATTGAACAAGCAGGTATATTTTGCAAAACACAGAATAACCTACAATGAATAGCTAAGAGCAAGCTTCTTCATAAGCCTGTTTCTATAGCCTGTTGTTCTGGTCGGATGACAGTATTCAAAACTATACTGCAAGCCAAGAATCACACTGAGGTCCTGCACTTGGTTTATGTGCTTGTTTTTATTATCTGACAAAGAAAGAAACATCCTGTTTCTTATTCATATACCCAGAGACACAGCAAAGAAGTGACAGCACCAAAATGAAGTGCACAGACACTTAGTCAGACTGAGTAAACTGCTTTAAAGCAGATAAATTCCTGGATTTATGTTTTGATTTCAGTATAAACAATTTTCAACTGTAAAATTAAGTGAATAGTAAGTATTATGAGTTTAGAAAGCTGTATTTTGAACGGTTAATTTTCTTCAAAATCAGACCTGTCAGAGAAAAAATATGTGAATCTTTCTGCAAAGAAAACTATGTAATATCAGTGATTATACATATGATTTGAATCTTTGTCAAATACTTACAAAATTACTTACCTTTTTCATTTCAGATAGAAAAACAAGGGAGTTTCCATCTGCATAGATTCTAGGCATGTTATTTATGCTCATATCACTGTTCATTAACATAAAGCTACTCTTAGATTCGATGACTCCTTTCACTGCATTGACAGCCTAGCATCATCATTTCAGGTATCATACTCTGTTACATTTTGCAAAGAATAAGAGTGTTAAAATGTATTACATAAATTTTAATCACTATTTGACTTTTTTGGGGTGTAATAAAATAGTTTTGTTGTGGTTTTGTGTGTGTTCTTTCTTGTGAGTTCTCTGAAGGCACAATAAGGAAAAGTGCTTTTATTTTCACACCAGTTTCTGCAGAGTTAAAACTTGAGCTGGCTATAACATACTTTTTGGCAAGCTGGGGGCAAGATGTGCACAAGATGTTACGAATAAGTGTTTGTAGCTGAAAAACAGTAAGATTCATCAACATACAAAATGTGGTGATGCTATCTAACAAGTGTCCTGAAGAAAGACTGCATGTGCACAGAACCATCGATTTCGAGCCAAAAAAGAATAATTTCATACCAAATGTAGTTTTTATTTAGGCAAAAGCTACATCAGCTGCAAAACAATTTGTTTGGACATAAGGCCTGATTTTGAAGTAACTATTTCCAGTTGTACCTATTGCTTTGCAGCTGCACTTAATTACAAACTCAGTTAGGAGAATTCAGAAGTCTAATTATCAGATTTCCAGAAGAAACATGATAAACATATGCATGATACAAAACGGAAGTGCAACTTGTGAGCTGGACTTTCAATCATAAGATAGGTGGAGAGGCTTTTCATAAGCACATTAAGTAAAAGTTTCTCCAATGAACAAGTACCAAATGTCCTACCCCTACACTGAAAATCTGTAATGACCCCACATTGATGTTAAGATCATGCTGAATTTAATGTGAATTAGACAGACCATTGTGCAAAATACAAAGAATGGAACTATATATCCAGGAGGATTTTGTTTGTTTTGGTTTGTGGCATGTTTTATTTTTTTTCCTCAATAAAAGCTTGTTTTAAAACTGGCATAAGCACTTTTATTGTCATAATTCTCATGTTGAACAATGCAAATGTTAGTCTACTTTCTTTTAGGCCAACTTTTGGCACAGCTGCAAAAAGCGGTGGTGGTACTCACTCAAGAACACACTCTTTCATTAAGCAGGCACCACTCTATTGTGACAATATTGCCTTTTGAAATGCCTCATCACAGAAAATGTTGGATTCATGCTACTGGGGGGAATCCTGAAGCTGGTCCAAATGCACTTCCCTCCTTTACAGTCTTCCCTCCTTTACTCCTCTTGAAGCTGTGGCACTATCCTATCATGTACATCCTTACTTCAAAGCTGGTCGATTTAGATGCCAGTAGAGCAGGCACCGTGCTAGTTAGTAACCCAATACTTTCAACATACAGATCTATTCCTGAGATGGCATTGTCAACTACAAACTGCTCATAGAGGTAGCAGGAGGTCATAGACAAATCCAAGTCCATTTCCTGATAATAAGAATAATGTAACAAACAAGTCATTCTTGCTCATACTGTCAGACCACTCATACTCCTGATTCTCTGAAAAGTTACTACAATTTTTTTTTTTTTGGCTTAAGAGTCATAAGATCATTACACAACTCTTCATTCTTTGTGCAGTCATCAAAAGACAATGTGGAACAACTTCTTTATGATGTTTCTTATTCTGTGGTAGGGGACAAAATTAGGTCTTTTCCTTCTCTTTTTCTCCAGTGAGGTTTTCTGCAATTTCCCTCAGGAAGAATTTGTAAGGAAGGCTTCATTTCCCTTTGGAAAAGTCACAGATTGGCAGGTTATCTGTCCTCTGCACCATCAGGCATACATGTAGCATAAATCTGTACATTAAGGATGGTGGAGTATTGAATCTGGCCAACAGCTGAGCACCCACATAGCTGGTTGCTCACTCCCCCTACCCAGGAGGATAAGGGGAGAAACCAAGAAAAAACGAAGAAAACTTAGGAGTCAAGATAAAGACAGTTTAATAGGTGAAGGAAAGAGGAAAATGAAGTGAAACAAAGGCAATCATTCACTATCTCCCACAGCCGGATGACCAGCCATTCTCTGGACATTGCTTGCCTTGGAAGCCAACCCATCACCCCACCCACCTTCCTCTATCTGTTTTATTGCTAATCAGATGGCCAGTTTGGGTCAACTGTTCCAGCTATATCACTTCCCAGTGTCTTTCCCACCCCCAGCCTACTTACTGAGAGAACTGGGTGGGAAAAAAAAGAAATGATGCTGTACAAGCAAAGTTCAGTGACAGCCAAAACATTGGTGTGTTATTAACAGTGTATTAGCCACAAATGCAAAACACATTACCATATGGACTGTTATGAAGAAATTTAACACCATCCTGGCCTTAATCAGGACAAGGATGCAGTTTCACATTATGTTTGCATCATCTAATCTATCTGACTACACCAGAGGACCATATCTTATGCTTCCTTCTTTCATTTTCCCAGGTCTAATGAGATTTATTCCCAAACTCTTCTTCATATGAGTTCTTCTGGACGTATAAACCTGATCAGAGTGTGAGTGTGTTAGTGAGTGTGTGTGTGTGACTAAATATATATTTGGGTTCTTTCCTTCAGATAGGTTAGGTGACCTGCATGTGAGACATGGGAAGAAGTAAGATTACCCCTGTCATTAATAATTGACAGCTGTACTGATAGAGTGTAATATGAAACCACATGTTATATTGCCCTTTTTGAGTTGGCTGTCAAGAGTATATGGCTGAAAAGACGTTGAGTCTGGTTGAGAAGGCTGTGGGGAGTAAAGGATTAGTTGTGAAATAATCCTCAAATAGAACTAGAAGGCAGTTAAAACTAAAAGATAAAAATGAGGGATCAAAGTGTTTTATTCTTAGGAAATTGCTGACAAGGCAGTGATTTGGAGGTTCTAAAGAACCTGTCTTTGGTGGTGTGCAGAACTGTGCTTCAACTGAAAGGATATCAAACCTGTTTTCTTTACCATCGTATTTAATAAAAGAATGACTAGGCTAATTCAAGTGCTTTGTTAGGAATTCAGAAAATTATTGTCCCTGCTGTTTTTAATAATATATTAAAACCGTTCTGAGGGTAACTAATGTTCAGAAAACATATACAGGTTGACCTTTTTTATTTTTCTTCAACAGGGAAAAAAAAGAAACCTGAATAGGTCATAACACAGGAAGTATAAGGAGTAGTAGGAAGAAGAAGATTGCGAGTTATAAATAATTAACACTGCATGCTGGTCTACAGAATAAACAGAGCGGGCAAGATGGTTAATCTGGGAGGGCTGCTGAGAGAATAAAGACAACAGCGCAATGAGATGGCTGCTGGCTTTCACTGTAGTGCCAAGATTTTATGAAATGATTTAGCTTAAATAGCAGTGGTATGATGTCTGTTCTGTTGACATTTGCCTTCTGTCACTGATTGGCTGCATTCATATCTCTGTTTCACCAAATCGGGTAATTTCTCTGAAGATCAATACCTCTTACACTCTTCTGTCCTTTAAGAAACGTCAAAGAAAATTAGAAGATGATTATATAAAATGTAATGTTTAGCTCTGTCTAAACACAGAGCAAAATCTATGCTGTGTTACCTACTTTTTAATATAATAAGCTCACTGTCTCCTACAACATCCTCATAGGTAAGCTCGGGAAGTGTGGGTTAGATGAGTGGACAGTGAGCTGGATGGAGAACTGGCTGAATGGCAGAGCTCAGCGGGTTGTGATCAGCAGCACAGAGTCTAGCTGGAGGCCTGTGAGCAACGGTGTTCCTCAGGGGTCGGTGCTGGGTCCAGCCCTGTTCAACATACTCATCAACGACCTGGATGAAGGGACAGAGTGTACCCTCAGCAAGTTTGCTGATGATACAAAGCTGGGGGGAGTGGCTGACTCAGTGGAAGGCTGTGCTGCCATTCAGCATGAACTGGACAGGCTGGAGAGTTGGGCGGAGAGGAAACTGATGAAGATCAGCAAAGGCAAAAGTAGGGTCCTGTACCTGGGGAGAAAGAACTCCTTGCACCAGTACAGACTGGGGGCTGACCTGCTGGAGAGCAGCTCTGTGGAGAAGGACCTGGGAGTGCTGGTGGACAACAGGCTCACCATGAGCCAGCAACGTGCCCTTGTGGCCAGGAAGGCCCATGGCATCTTGGGGTGCATTAAGAAGAGTGTGGCCAGCAGGTCGAGGGAGATGATCCTGCCCCTCTACTCCGCCCTGGTGAGGCCGCATCTGGAGTGCTGTGTCCAGTTCTGGGCTCCCCAGTTCAAGAGAGACAGGGAACTACTGGAGAGAGCCCAGCGGAGGGCCACAAAGATTATGAGGGGAGTGGAGCATCTCTCTTATGAGGAAAGGCTGAGAGACCTGGGTCTGTTTGGCCTGGAGAAGAAAAGACTGAGACGGGATCTCATCAATACTTACAAGTATCTAAAGGTCAGGTGTGGATGGGGCCAGACTCTTTTCGGTGGTGCCCAGCGACAGGACAAGGGGCAATGGGCACAAACTGGAACACAGGGAGTTCCATCTGAACATGATGAAGAAATTCTTTGCTGTGAGGGTGACAGAGCACTGGAACAGGCTGCTCAGGGAGGCTGTGGAGTCTCCTTCTCTGGAGATTTTCAAAACCCACCTGGATGTGCTCCTGTGCAGCCTTCTCTATGGGCACCTGCTTTAGCAGGGGGCTTGGACTAGATGATCTCCGGAGGTCCGTTCCAGCTCCTGCCATTCGGTGATTCTGTGATTCTGTGATGTGGTATGGAAACTTGACTCTTCTTCCACTGCTAATATTGAAGCATATTGGGGTTAAGTCTATAGGAAATGATGATGATACACTGGTTTATAACTTGCATACTTGGATGGAGAAGTAGACCTCATAATTAATGATTTCGTTAAGGATGTATAACTTGACGAGCTCCTGATTTTTTAAAAAATACTTGGAGCAAAGTTCCTTTTATTCTGAAACTGTTAATGTTTCGGATCCTGTACATTGAGACACTTGCTGGTTGATTCCTCTTCATAGCAAACTCTAGAACAAGCTGTTTCTATTCACCAAATTGGCTTGAATACATGGCAGAGGGTGTAGTGGCTTTCTTTTTTCCTTTTTTTCAGAAATGAATGCCTGAGAAATCCAATTCACCTTTTCTGACAGATTCTGGCCCATTTAACTACCTTAATAATATGATTTAGCAACTTAAATGGACTGATGAAACTGCTGTCATTTAGGTTAGCACTGAGGTTAAATGAAAGCCTTTATCTGCGGTCCTTTTCAGTATCCTCAGTTTTGCTTTGGAAAAGGTTGCTTTGGGTTCAGGACTGACTACATCTCAGCATGCCCAGCTGAGAGAGCCTTTAGACTTCACTATTTTGTACTGAATGTACCAGTAGGCACTAGGAGCTACCTCAGCTTTTAGTATAGGGCTTTTAAATGGATGATGATTCCCAAGCGCAGCAAAGCCTCCACAATTTGATTTCTGACCTTGCAAATTGTGAATATCTTTGTATTCATGCCAGTTATGGTTTCATGACAAAACATGCCATTTGACAGAAGCAATAATGAATTCTACCAAGCAAGATGATTGTCATTGTCTGTTGTAGCTACATGCATACAACCAAATCAGTTAAAACTTTTTTGTGTTAGGCACTGCAAGTTAATTCTTACCAGAATGGGAACTTTTATGTTTGGGTCTTACAGCTTTTATGGTTTTGGGTGTTTTGGTGGGGGGTTTTTTGTGCTTTTTTTTTTGGGGTGGAGGGAGAGTGTTAACCTATTTTCATCTCTAGGGCATGCTTTCTCACTTTTGTCATTTTTTATTATTAATTGCATTGTCTTTCTACAATGCCTTTGATCCTGACATTATGCACAGAGAAGGCTTTGTAGGATTGATTGATAACATAAAGGAAAGAACCAATATGGGCTTGTTTTGAGGTAGTGCTTTCCTTGCTCCTGTGTTTGTTATTGGTTTGGCTCCTTTTTAAGAACATTAATAAATAATTAATCTAATAATAGTGCTTTCAATACTATCAGGACTTTTGGTAAAATCTAACATTCTTCATAAGAGAGGGGCATCAAGTCACTTTTAGAGTGTGCACTGGCAATAGTTGCCATCAGACGAAACACAATATATGGTGAATTGTCATTAGAGTTTTGCGTTGTTTATCATACAGCTACAACTTTTATAAATAAAACAGAAGTTTGAGGATAGTTCCGGAGAAAGGCAAAAGGATTCTTGTGATGTAAACACTAATAAGATTTGAGTTTTACATTCAAGAGGGAGATGACAGTAGACTACTACTGACATTATGTCTGTAGAACTGTAATGCGGCAATCACATTTTATAGGATAAGTATCTATAGAAATGTCAGTGACTAATTACTGCATAAACAAAATGAAGCTTTCTTTACTTCTATTATGAAAGTTGCCTAAGCCACATCCACATACTGATTTTTAATTCTATGACTGTTAATATTCTCAGTGCTGACCACTGTGGAGTGTCCTGATTGCTGGGTTTATTGGTTGCTATAATTGACATTATCACTGGTAAACAAGCTGATAGTTTCTTATGATTTTTTTCCTTTAGAAACAAAGAATATACTGATAATCCTTAGCCTCAGAGAAAAATTTACTTGATATAACTAAACATCTAGATATACAAAAATTCATAATTTTCCGTTTTAAGACATTTCAGAACAACATTAAGATGCTACAAAACAATGCACTAAAAATAAAACAGTTTGTACTACCTTGATACTCTGCCATTCTCTTTGCCTTTCTCCTTTTATGAATCCATGGCTGACCTGTTCCTGAATGAATACAAAATAATTCTGATTAGTCAATCTTTTCTTTGATTATTTAATCTTTTATGGTCTGATTTCAGTTACTACATTATTTTGTAATCCCTTCAAGACTGCGTGATTGAATTTATATACTCCTACACAAAATACATCACCACAACTCATGAGCAATAACATTTTATCAGAAACTGTGTTAAATAACTATTCTCTATGAATAATTCAATTGATTAGCCGGACAGGTCATTATAAAAACCAGAAATATTTTCCTCCAAGAGCTTGAGACTTCATTTTTCTGTTTTGTTCTGTCTTTTTTAACTGTTAGTAATGGTAAAGAATCACTTTAAAATGCCTCAGCTGTATTTCTAAAATAAGTGCAGACAGAATTTAAAAGCCCCAGCACCCATATTAAATGAGCCCATTAATTTAGTATGAGCCCAAACATTCATCTTGCTAACTGTTCTTATTTTGGGGTTCTGGTGATGCAATTGTTTCAGGCTTTGGGTAAATTTCAATATGAAAAGGATTAAAACTGTGTCCAAAAGAACATAAAAGAACAAAATTGAAATAATCAATCAAATATCATTGTAAGAGAATGAAAAAAGGAGCATCCATTGGGACCAATACATTACCTAAATCTGCAGTCAAAGTAATCCTTTCTTCTTAGACAGGAAGGGCAAGGACAGCCAGGATGGTAAAGTGTTGACCCTGCTCCCCATAAAGTTCACATCAACTGACTGTAATTTCATTGAATCTGATGATAGCTGGTGGTGTTTACAGGCAGCCCTGTGGTGGAAGACAGGAGAGAGAGGCAAAGCTTCTCTGGACCTCAAAACCTGTGCTTTTTGTCATACTGACAACCACAGTGGGAAGCAGCCAGAGCCAAGAGATTCAGAAAACATGTGGGTGGGAAGTAAGAGAATAAGGACAGGGTTTTCAGCACAGGTGAGACCTACAAAGAGTTCTAGAAATTACCTTTTTAGCTCCACTGCAGGGAAAATTAGAGCTTATCTTCAAAAATTTGGTTTTTTGAACTTATCAAAGGCAAGCAGGAATTCAGAGTAAAATAATAATCAGGAATATGGAAGCTGCAGACTTTGAATCCAATTTACTGTCCCCATTCTCTTGCTCTAAATGTCAACTTCTTGCAGTGTATGTCTATGCATAGAAGTAATTTCTATTGGTGATTCTGGTGAGATTTTACCCTTGAGAGGAACGGCTCAGCAGTACAGAAAAGACAACAGAACCTTGGCGCACAGCTCGGTAATTGTGTCCTGTCTGAGTCACCAAAGGTTTAATAAGAGTGCACTGAACACTCAGGGTGGCTTTGTGCCAGGCTATAAATATACTTTAGAATCATTTAAAACCATTCAGAATCCACCACTAAGTTTTACAAGGATGGATAGCAGAACAGCCCTTATTATAACATTATTTTCTCCTTGTCATAAAGTACATAAGACAGAATATTCATAATCTTGCTTCTCAAAAGTATTAGAACAGTACACTCCAGAAGTGGATGAAATTACTTTTCCCACATATGTTGCTACCTAAACTAAAACGCCTATGATTAATCACAGCTACCTTCCTTCTGGCATTAATTAAGAAAATAATGAAAGGAAAGTGCAGAGAAAAGGATATCAATTTCAAGTAAAAAAATATTAATTTCATGTAGAGATGCTGTTGGGGGAAAAGTGGCATAGTTCTTGGATCAATTAAGTATCTGACATGTTAATCACTGAAATTGTAAAGATAATTGCCAGATAAAATTCTACCAGCAGTCACTTTGGACAATTTTTACACACACACACACACACACACACACAAACAAAGGTGAAGTGTTAGCAGCTAGAAAGAATGTAAGTTATTGTGTCAATCACTGGAAAGGATGAAACATATGAGGAATGTAATTTAGATGGATTATATCCAAGACAGAATACTGAAATAAGTAAAGGCATTGATGTATAATTGTTAAAACAAATGTAAAAAGAAATTTCCATATGCAAACAGCATAAAAGTACTAAAAATACCCTCAAAAATGCTCCATAGAAGGTCATATTGTTTTGAAAACAATGACAGAAAGATCTAATATATTCTTGCTTTTGTGACATAATGTTGATGTTAACCACAAAAAAATTAGACTTTTTTCTAGTTTATGCTGACCTCATACAATATCTCATTTTTATTTGTTTGTTTGTCTACTTTTTAAACTGCTGCATCCCATTTCTATATTCACTGCCCAAAACCTTTCATTCTGTACCTCCTTAGCCTGTTTCTACCATATTGTAACTCCCAGTCACTTCTGAAACCTCCTTGTCAACTTTCAAAGTCCTTTCTCCTTGAGATATCTTTGCCAGAGGACACTCTTGGGCTGTCATAATACTTATTAATAAGCTGCTGCTATCTCTTTCCTCTAAAAGACATGGAATGTGTCAAGGTCTTCCAGTAATGTTCTAGGTTTCACCATTACATGCCCAAGTGAAATGTGAAATGTTGCCTGTAACTCTAATCTCCAGTGAGTCCTATTTATTTTTTCTTAAAGAATACACATTTTTAAAAAATAATATAACCAAATAAAAGGAAGAGACCTACTTGTTAAGATTCAAAGCTATAAAACAAAGATAAATGGCTTGAAATTTAAAATTTAGATTAGACATCAGAAAGAGGTTTTTAACGGTGAACACCACTGAATGATAGAATAAATTACCTAGAGAGATGCTGCAGTCTAATGACTTCACTAAACAGGCAAGATTAAGCATGCTTGTGGGAATAGAGAATAGGAAAATTCTGTAAATGATTTACTGGATGAAATGTTCGGATTGTTTTCAGTCCAATAGTTTAAGGTGATGATTCAGTCAAGCTCACCGTCCTGGTTTGAGCTAGGACAGAACCAGTTTTTTTTTTTTTTGGTAACTTTATAATTAAGTCTCTTCTGAGAAGCTGCACTCTCTGAAATTAACTGCATGCTTTTCCCAGAGAGTAGCTGCTTCTAGCAGGGATAAGGGTCAGTGTTTATAGTTAGTGCTAGAACATCAGTAGCAATGGTGTGCAGAAAGGCTCTTGCTTATAGTTATTCCTATGGAGACCAAGGTCGATGCTTGCTTCTGCTGACTTTCTTATGAGCCGGAACTGAAAGAGCAGAGAAGTCGTCACACCTGCGACCCTGCGGTGGGGAGGAGCGGGTCGGACAGGTGACCCAAAACTGACCAAAGGGAGTATTCCATCCCATATGCGTCATGCTCGGTATAAAGCTGAGGGATCATGAGGGTCACACTCTCTGCTATGGCAGGCATCCAAGGAGGACTCTGTCTGATTCTTCTGCCTTCAATCCCGATACGTGCATTCTTGAATCCAGCTCCTGCCTGCTACTGAGTGCAGTCTGGGACTTTATCGGGGAGTGTCCCGTGGCACCATCGGGGAGTGTCCCGTGGCACCTGGGTGACATATTTGTCATTGGAGGCAGGATGGTGGGGGTGTCTTGATACTGGTTTTGCATATATTTGTAAATATTTTTATATATACATTCTTATTATTTTTCCTATTATTATAATACATTATTATTACTATTATACTTAGATTAAAGCTGGTTTAACTTTTCCAACCCATAAGCCTCTTTCCCTTTTCTCTTCCCCCCACTCTTTTTGGGGAGGGAAGGTGTTAACAAAGAGCATCTCTCATCCGTTTAATAGCCAGCCCAGCTTTAAACTGTGACACTCACTGAAGATAACACAAGTTTTGCAGAAGTTTAAAAAGAAGTGAGACAAAGATCATACTTTCTTAGTGGATTTTTCACCTTCCTCTTACACCGCTTGCATCTTTTGCTAACAGAATTAAATTAATGTTTTGTTGGAAGGCCATGTAAGAAACGAAACCAAAATGACATTAACTTAACAGAAACAGCAGAAAGAAGATTACCACACTCTAAATATTATAAAACAATATTTATCTAACTACTGTAAAAAATATTTTGCCAAGTTTATCCATGGCTCAACATTCACTACTAAGCTGAAACAACAAGATCCAAAATGTTAGATTTTAAACTTTCTATATCAAAAAATCACTTTACTTTCTTGCTTTTTAAAATTTATTCTAACAGCAGTTACAAAGTTGTGCATGGAACTCCAATCAAGCATATGAGAACATTCTTGTAGTATATCTATTCATAGGCACTAAAATGATTTCTATAGAGGAAAAGTTATCCACTTGTTCACAATCTTCAACTAAAATGACTGTTCATATGTCAGTAGTAATTGACAGCTAATGGCACTTCTATTATTTGTTTGCTTATTTATGTTTTAATGGCTAACTAATCAAATCTTAATTCTATCAATTTCCTCCACACCTTATCACCACACTCTATTTTTATGTATATTATCCCTTTCCTTAAATTAGATTCAAAGCTAATAGAAGACAGTCAACTTATGCCTTCCTGCATACCTAGGAAGCACACAATACTATCTCGCTATAATCGTCATGTGCTTTTACTTGCTACTGCATTAACATAAAGAGGATGTTCAAAAGATTTAATATGTAATTCTCAGACTGGAAGATCAGATTCTGTCCCTGTTACCTTAACTGAAAACTGCGACTTTGTTTCTGAAGTCAGAATCAGGCACGTTCTTTTCAGATATATCCAGGCTTTAAAACTAATATGCTCTACAATTTCCTAGAAAACTTCTCAGCTAAACACATATCTTTCCAGGAAATATCTGAACTGCATGAAAACTTGTTCTATTTCCCTTAGCCTAATTGTGTCAGTTTGGAGCCTAAAATAAACATAACCCTGTCATAAACCATCCTATGACGTCCAGTCACACAGCACTCCCAATAATCAACTTGCAAATCTCTCGAGTAAAATGCAGAAAAAAATTCAAATCATTTTACAGATCCATAGCCAGAGAGATCCCTGTTGGCTCCACATCTGAAAGAAATCAAACAGGCATGTTGTTTCTTCCAAAGTCGATGTTAATATATGCATCCAGAAAAGGAGCCAAGTTTTGAGTTTTTTTTAAAAATGAGAACAGTATACAAAGAATTTGTTGTTTCTGGTGAATCCCTTCACCTCTATAAAGAGATCCACAATCATATCTGTGGAATACAAATCAATAAATCCTTGGATTCCATAGGAAGACTGAATTTCAAGAGACATGAGAAATATGGGGAGGCAGCTGCCAGCAGTTTAATCTCTTCACATGAAATTTGGAAATACTGTGTTGATCTCTGGGCAATTTAATTATACGAATGTTAATAGTTGACATTTTTCTTCTCCATTTATGTGTTATCAATGAAAGAGTATCTCTACTTTCAACAGCGTTGATAAAATATCCTTCTGAAGAAATATATAAATAGGTAAGTATGATTATTCCAGTGCAAGTATAATAGTTATTGCACTCCAGAGGGGACAAATGTGAAAGGTTATCCTTGTTTTCTTCTCTTACCAGAACATACCGCACATTTTCAGAGCATGTTATCTACTGTCATCAGGGTAGGGCAAGATCAGCTTACCCTTTTCTTCTTTCCAAATTGAACCTAATCAGGCCAGTCCAGTTGTTACCATATAAGACTAAAAGATAACAGCAATACCAAAATATGATTTTACTCTCCCTATTTAACTCTCAATGGAACTAATCTCTCAACATTTATCAGTTTGCCCTTGCGAAACACTTCAATACTGTTTGCAGAAAATAATAATGCTCTATTAACCCCTTATAGTGTTTACAAGTGGAAAAATAATGAGTCAGACAATGAATCATGTAAAAGCAGTATCTGATGTCCTGGTAAATGCAACACAAATATAATAAAGAAATTACAAGCCTGTGTCACATAAAGGGACTTTCAGTATATAAAGATGGCCCTCTTTTGGGAGAGAGCAGTTACCTGAGGGACACTTTACTATGACAAAAATTTTCTTTTCTGTTCTTAGCTATGACTAATATTCTTCTTCTTTCCTTCTTTCCTTCTTTTTGGTGGTCCTTAAACTGCATCTTCAAAGGCCATTCTTTTCTACTTCTTTTTAGCAGGAATTGAATGGAATGCTGCGTACTTAGCATTATATCAAATTAAGGTGTACCTTTTTTTTTTCCAGACTGTGTTCAACTATGTCCTGTATATTCTCTTGTACTTTTCAAGAATACAAATGTTAGATCTGCATACCCTTCCTGTATTTTCTGTCTGTAACTGAAACAACATGACAGTTTACTCAGTGAATCTGTAAGAAACAAATGATTCCCAGGGTTTTCTTCTTAGTCAGCAGTTTGCGAACAGTCTTTCAAATTCAATTAAAATCTTTTATTTCCCTGGGGGTCTGTGGATAATAAAAGGAGGAACATCTGCATGTAATATTTTTTTCCCTTCAGGAAATCCTTCAGAATACATGTGAAAAACCAGGAACTTCTGCTAGTGACGAGGTACTCCAAATTCCCCTTAATATTGTATGTTTTGAATAGAAATCTGATTATTATGTTGAAAACAACCTGAAAAGTTAGGTTTATTTGGGACATTTATAGGCTCCATAGTAAATGTGCAAGTAGATTATCCTGCTGTTGTTTTAAATTGTTCTCCTAAAATATTACAATTCTATGCTATTAAGAATCAAAACTAAAATATACATATCATTTTTGATTTTGATGAGCATATATTGCATGGGTAAAGCTATACTGAATATAGTGATCATTTTCTCAATACAAAGTAAATAGCGTTTCAGAATACTTGATCTTTGGGTGAATTCTTGGTATTCAACAGAGATCCTTAAGCCTCAATCTATCCTATCTAAATCAATGATCAGGTTCCTGAGCAACCTGAACAAATCTGAGCTTAAAGTCCTTAAAGAATCAGAGAATTAGTCTACATACAACAGTTAGACCAGACTTTCACCAATCCAATTGTGTTCACATCAGATTTCCTTTCTCTTAGCATATGGCATTAGAGGCCAAATGAAACCCCCAACTACAGTACAACCCTGAAGAAACAAGTGACATTTTTGAGAACTGTGGCAAGGCTGTCCACCTATAAGGTGCCAGGAGGATCAATGCTAGCCAGTTTCTGTAGGCTCTGGAAGGAAAGCTGGGGGCTGCCTGACTACTGTAACAGCTTCAATGTGAGTGGCAGATACTACAAAGTCTATTGAGATCACCATGTCTGGATAAAATATGGTATTGAGATACAAGTTCCAAAACATCTACTAAAGATAAAAGCAAAGTAACCTAAACTGATGTTTTCTGAGAATGAGTGTCCAGAAAAAGAAACTGTAGTCACAAACAAAAAAAAAAATCTACATCAATATGAAGTTAGTATTTAAACACATCGCTTCAATTTTCTTTGCAACTTGTGGTCTCATCCAGTGTCTCTGAAGCATGAATATAGAAGCATGAAACAAAGTATAGAAGCATGAATACAGACGATACACCTGAATAGCAAAGACACCTTTGCCCTGCGCACCCCATGATCATGCAACTTGAAGGATTACAGCAATCTTTGTTTAATATTTGTTCAATATTCTCTGCAAAACAAAACCATTAAAAAATTAAGTGGTAAAAGAGAAGAGGGAGATCCTTGAGGACATGGGAGAGCCATTTAAGTATATGTGGCTGCTGAGGTAAAAGAGGATTTAGTTCAGATCATACTAGTTTTACGGTCAGACAACTGGATTGATAGTTCCACAGGTAAAAGAATAAGACATAAGGTTAGTATTTCTGGTGTGTTCCTACAGGTCTAGAGCTAGAAACAGTGTTCATTTTTTTTTCACTTTAGACAGCTAAGGGCATACAAGGGTTCAATAGCTGGATCTCATCACAGCAATCTGAGTAGTGTCTAATGGAGATTACCCACATCTCCAATGTGGAGAAACATTCCCTCTCACCTTACTTGGTATTTCAGTGCAGCTGGTCACAATGGAAAAAAAAAAAATCCTATTGTCCTGCTGTGAATAAGTACAAGAAATATAATGATTTACATATGCTAATGAGAGAATTGGAAAAAAAGAACTGCTCCAAAACTGGTGTGGATCTTCTATGATTCAGATCCTTACAAACATATTACCAAATGTCTCCTGTTTTCAGTGTAATCAAGCAGTTGAGCACAAGAGCTACTTTTCATATTCAGTATGGAATATATAAACTGCTCCCTGAGAAAACTGGAAGTAAGTATGTTTGGTCAAAACCAACATAAGGAAATTACTTTCTTTCCTTAGTGTAGTGTATTGGGGGTTTGCTCTATGAGTACAAACAACCACACAGCAAAAGAGCTTATATTAACAAGCTGAGGTGAACTGAAGTGACCTACATTCAAGACAATATTTCTGATTTCTGCAGAATACAGTAATTCAAATTTTATCTGTCCAATTATAATAGGCCTGCCTGAATGAGACAAGCACTACAGTAAGAACAGGACTGGACATACAGCGTGGAGTTTCCTAAATAATTTACTGTATAGTCATAGATCTAAACTAGAATAAATTGGAAGATCAGTTCTGAAACATATGGATTTTAATACAGGTAAGAACTGAATTTCATTTACTCCTGCCTTTGCTAACATTCTTGTCTGGTAACTGCACCACTAATGAATTAAGCATTTGAGCATGTTCTGTACTCCCTGCAGCATTTAATTTAGCTTTTCACATACCCGCACTCAGTACAGTACACAGCAAGCACAGCTTTCTGTCAGGTTATTTCTGATAGGGGATGCAGTCATTCATGGATGCAGAATACTCTTGTTTTCTCAACAAACTGAGCCTGAATAATTAAACTGTGTGTATCACTTTACCCTCACATAATGTAGCAACATATTGGTTAGCAGATACCTGAGCACACTGGCAATGTAATATTATACACAATTTGACCAAAAGCTTCTTTTTTTAAAAAAGATGAAGTCACAGTGGAATAGGCAGTTATTACGGAGAAGATATAACTAAATGGTGTCTTTAAACATCATTAACAAAGTATAGTTTCCATACTTAAATGGTATTGTTGAAAGTACAGTTTTTAAACCTAGCAAACCATGTCTGGAAGATTCATCAGGTTCACCAGGATATCACAGAAAACTGGAAGGATCAGTAAATGATATTACAGAAGCAACATAACATCCAATGCCAGTAGCTGGAGGATATACAGATATTGAAGCCTGATTCCTGTAATAACTGATCTATGTAGGTCTTTCCACTTATGCTAATATTCAGCCTTGTGCATAGATAGACTTTAGCACTGGAGATGTTTTCAAAAACAAGCTGATGGGTAGTCACCTATCCAACAAGAAGATAGTGAAAAAATACTTAGGTAGCTAAGTATAAAATCTGGCTTGGCATCTGGCCAGTCCTTTTACAGGTTCAGATACCCACGGTTACAATCCCCAGCTGTTTGTCATTACTCGTTTCCTACAGGTCTGTGGGTTTTCAGATTTGTTCTTGTGGTCAGGTAATAAAGGAAGCTAAGGTCTCTACAGCTATCTACTGTCAAAATCATGTTTATTTGCCTAAATTGTTGAAAATACTAGTTCTCTGTGAACACATCTAATTTTGATTAGCTAGATCCAAGGACAGAAACACATAGAAGCCCTGTTTGTCCAATCTAGCCAAGTGGTTGTGTGGAGCAGCTGGGGGAAGCAAGCGGGTAATGATCTACTTCTTGAGAGCAGTTTTTTGCAGATGACGCACTTCAGAATATATAGGTGTGCCTCACCACCAGCAGCATTGTCAAACCTGAGCTGATATTACAGCAGCTAATCTCGCTTCTAAGGTGGCTATTGTATTGAAATGATTTTTCAGATTTCTCACTTACCTCTGAATGAAACCTTGTATTCCTCTATGCCATGCAAACTATCTCTGGAAAAGAGAAAGCAAACACTTGGAAATTTTGTACAAAGAAACATGAACACAGCTCCTTTGAAGCGCTGAATATCATTTTAACCATGGCACCTAAATGAAGAAGATGCTCAGGTCCAGAAGAAGGCTAGAATTTAACTTTTTTCTTTCTCAGTTCTATCCGTCCGTTGATTTACATTTCCTGTTGCCCAGCATGCTAACATTAATTTCTTCCCTCCACATGAGATTAAGCCACCAAGCTCCCCATAGTGAAGCCCACACAGCAAAATTGGAGGACTTTGTGGTCTTGAATATCACAATAAGCATGTTTCTTTTTGAACTTGGTTTCAAGGCCTAAAATGAGGTTTATAGATTCCTCTCTGAAGGATAAGAGACCAAGAAGCATGACAAATGCCACATACTGCGTCAAAGTGTATTTTTATTGATTTCTCATAGAGAGCGAGGAAGAATCCACCCTTTGAATCCTGGATCCACTGATTTTTCACATACAGGCTTTGTAGGACCCAACTTCAGTCATATTAGATGCTTAAACTTTATCAGGCATCTATTTCCAAAATGAGCTGCCAAATTCTAAAAGAGAATGGACATAAAAGTATGGTCTGATATGCTGCTAAATGAGTATTGAGGTCCCTTCATTTATCTACAGATCAGTTATTACCTCCTCTAAATCACTCTTGAAAGTGGGATTCAGATGTTTTCATAATTTTATCCACAACATTCCTATACCATATGTTATGTGATTTGACCATTATAAAATTTTAAAAAGGCACAGGTACTATAACACTAGCATTACAAAATTCCATAAATGAGCCATATCAGAATAGGTCAGAATTATAGAATCACAGATCAGAATTTTTCTAATTCCGTAGTGACCATATTCTGACACTTTCAGTCATTTGAAAATATCTTAAATTTCAAATAGCCACATTGAGTTAACTGTGCTATTCCAAGAGTTCATTCCTATTCAGTATAACAGTGATGACATTTAGAATTCTAAATCTAAATCTAAAAACAGAGATGAAGAAACCCTGCCTCATTTACTCCTGCAAAGAAGTACTTTAATCGTACTTCAAAAATACTTGTAATGGTATCAGTGAGGCCACTAGTATAGAAATCTCTCCCAAAATAAAATAACATGCAAGTCCACCAATCTGAAAAAGACAGATGCTCATTCATTGCTGTGGGATTTTGAACAGGAAAAGGCACTATGGATAGTAACCACTGTAATACAAATCTGTATTTTAAATTTTAAATAGATTTTTAATTGATATCTGGTATAAAACCCATGCAAAATAATGACAATAAAAATGACTGGAAAACAAGTTCAAAAATCAGTCTTTGCTTCAGATTTGTGACTGCCAAGTGCAGTATGAATGACTTGGCTGGTTTTTCAGTTTCTTCCCAGCTGTGCAACACTCTTAGACTTCTAAATTAAACCCTTTTTGGCAAATCAATAACCATTTACATTTGGAAAACAGTAGTCCTCATCAAAAGAGGCCAGGTTGTGTGAAAGTAATTACTCTTAATGTGGAAGAGAACAAGAAACCAAATCATTGAAAGAAAGACATATTAATGAACCCATTTTCCACAGCTTCGCAGATGAGGGGAAAAATAACTTGGCTCAATATAACATTATAGTAACCATTTGTATCATGAAACAGACAGGAACTTAGTTCTAAGTTGAACCTAGCACAGCGTTTGACATCATTACTCTTTAAAAATAAGGGTAAACAGTTCAGGCCTCTAGTCCCTGGAAACACTGAAAACATTTGGCTTCATTGCTGTCTCTAGAGTCTGGAAAGATCCCTTTCGAATCACTGTCAAATGGGAACAGTAAATGTTTACTGATTTCCAGCTACGGTATAATATTTTACTTCCAAGTTTTTTCTGCCCAACATGTTGAAATCTCTAGCACTAACACACAGTCTTTCAAAAAACTTTTTTTTTTAACTAACATTTCAAGGTTATAAAATACAGCATCGACACCTAGGAAAGTCACCGAAACAGCACTTAACCATTACAGAGGGTTCTTTTTACTTTAATAAACGTACACAGCTATTCATATGTCTATGCCAAACAATAATCAGTAGAAGCATATTCTAACAGGCTGCACTTTGTTGATTATCTACAGAAAGGAAGTTTAGAATCAGAAGCAGAAGTGATTTTAGTCTCTAAATTCTAATTCTACATATACCGACAGTTGTATATTTGCATCTTGAAACTTCAGGCAAGTTTACATGGACAAGATTGTCACAGTCACACTGATAACTAGTACTTACAGAGGCTTTTCTATCCCATATTCCATGAAAATGAGTGAAAAATGAAAATTACTTTTTTGCGGGGTGGAGTTTCATTTTCTTAGCTTCCTACTTTCCACAGACATCATCTGGCAAACAACAAATAGGAATATTCAGTACTTTCCAGAATAACCAGTGTACAACAATAAAAACAGGTTGACCTAACCTAATCATTCTTATAAAATGTCCTCTAGCTATATTTTGGGTATTACAAATCATGTTAAAAACTACAATAAGTGTGTTCAAAAGAGACACTGATTGGGATATAAATTGAACAAAGCTTCCCAACAGTTTAGATTTATGTGTATTCTCTTGGATTACTTACAAAACAAAATCCCCAAGGAAACGGCATTCACATAATTACAGAACAATATATGGGACCTGCGTATTCCAGTCTCCATGAGATCTGCACGGTAAATTTCCATATTTCTCTCTGGTAGGAAACAAAAACATCTAATGAGGTAGTCAAATTCCATGGCCAGGACTTTTTAGTTTATCCATGTTTAATGAATGTAATATACAAAGTAGAATGTTTTTATTAATTCATTATTTAAAATAGACCTCATTAGCTTTATAATAATTTTTTGAGTGAAGCAGCATATCCAAAAATACAAGCTCTATGATTTCATAAGACATTTAGGGGAATTACAAAGAGCATGGAAGATGTTTTCACATCCCTACAAGCCAACATATGTCGTTATTTCCAGCTGTAATTGTTTAATGTGAAAAACAATAGCTTTCAGTTAACACAGACTTATACAAGATGGCTAAATTATTTCCACTCATCACCTCAGTAATACATGTGTAGGAGTGGGAATGGTTATGAGCAGCTTATCTTCTCTTTTTAAATGTATTTAATAAAGTAACTACTGATCGAGTTTTCAGTTCATAGAGGAAATGGAGGCTCTTTGAATTAAAAAAAAAACAAACTAAAAAACCCCATCATCCAAATCCTGACATCCCATCTCACTACTCCAAACTGTGCAAAGAAAACACAAAAGTCAAATTGAGTGACAATAAAACCTGTTAATGAAGCTTTTCAAATGAGAAAAATGCAAGACACACGTAAATCTCTTAACAAATGCCTTACTAAGTTATTTCCCTCTCAAATACCTAGAAGAGCACTCTCAAAAGTGCTTCTCTGGTAGACTAAAGTATAATTCTCTAAAATTGAATTTATTGCTTACAATACCTTCCTGATGTCCTGCCAATCCACATATAGATATGATGTTGCCATGACTTAGCCAATTTTTACATTGATAGATTTAGATCAGTAGTGACATCTATAACCGCTGGTCTGAGACTATCAAATATGAAGTCATTTGCTTTGTTACACTGTTAAACTATATCTACTTAATTTATCATTATCCCTGAGCTACTGAAGTTGCACCAGATTGCAGTCTGTCTTGTCAGGCATTTCCATGCAGCATATTCAAGCCACAGCCTTTCCTATCCACTTTGCCCATGTACAATTATTGTTGGGAGCAGAAACTGCCACTGGTGAAGAACCACCATGCTTAGCCCACCATTTAAGACCTTGCTCTCACCTAGCTTCAGTGGTCTCATGACTTACCTCCAGTGCAATGTAATGAAAAAGTAAGGTTTGTTTTTCCCCTAAATATACAGATTAAGTTTTACCAGAAACATATTTCTACATTTTTGGGTTTTTAACAACATTATGTAAGTGGAATACACAACCAGTAATGGTCAAGTGAATTCTTCCAATTGTAGACCTTAGTCTCTAAGGATGTCAACAAAGAATCTTCCATGAGCTCTGAATTCTCACCTATACAAAATTTTCTGCTGACCAAAGGCCTATGTCAACAATCTTTAGCAACAGCATAGCTATAGCTGTTAGTAACTTTTCTGTGTCATACTACTTTTAGTGTTAAATAATTTCCATTTCAAAATGGAACTAAATCTCTGTGTTGTACTCTTCCTTGTAGCAGGTATGGTATTTTACAAGTAGCGCTGTGCATCACAAAAAAACTTTGAGATATATTATTCATAGCTTAAAACAATACTGCTGCCAAATGGTGCTTTCTAACTCTAAGAGAGGATTTTTGGATGTCAAACAGATACACTTAATATCCGTTTGTCCTTGATAAACACTGTTGCTCTTAAAGCTATTGCTAGCATTTATATGCACCAATGAAAAACATGTGTGGTTGCTAATCCTTTTAAGTTTAGTACCTTTTACTGGTTTGGTGTTTCAGAGAAGTGAGTTTCTATTAACAACAGTTGAATGAAAAATTTCTGAAATCTCTTATGATAAGAACTGTTGTTTGAAGAACTGTAATAGACACCAATTTTGTACTACACTGTACGAACACTAGCATATGCTACAAAAAGTATCCTGTTTTGGGGCTTGTTCTTGGACCATAATTTTTCTGCCATTGAGAGAAACACTTTTAAAAATACCTTTTAAATGATGATTGTCTTCAAAAAGATGGATGGAATCAGCTTAATTTAGGCACATTTGCTAAAACTTCTCAATTAAGTGACCAAAACAATGGAACATTTCTCTCTTGACTTCTTAACACCAACTTCAACTTTTTGCTGACATTTGTTACTTGCGCATTAGTGCAATTTTAAATTCAACAACCTCCTTTGGACGTATAAAGCAGCAAATTCATACATAGAAAAGAAAAGAATTAAAAGCTAAGTGGGATGTGTTATGGTTTGAGCCCAGCTGGCAACAAAGCACGACACAGCCGCTTGCTCACTCACTCCTCCCCCCACCGTAGGGTTGAGAAGAAAGTGTAATGAAACCTGGTGGGTTGAGACAAGGATAGGGAGGGTTCACTGACCAATTATGGTCACGGGCAAAAGCAGACTCAGCTTGGGGAAAAAATTCAATTTAATCAGTTATCAATCAAAGCAGAGTAGGATAAGTAGACATGAAAAGCCAGATTTTAAAAACAAATAAATACCCTTCCCCACCCCTCCCTCCTTGGGCTCGAGTCCCCTCACTCCCAATGTCTCTCCCTCCTCCCCCCTCATCAGCACAGGGGGACAGGGAATCAGAGGTGCAGTCAGTTCACCAGATAGTCTCTGCTGCCCCTTCCTCCTCAGGTGGGGAGGTCTGCTCACATGCTTCCCCTGCTCCAGTGTGGGGTCTCTCCCACAGCAGACAATTTCCCTCATGAAATCCTCTGCCATGACTCCTTCCCACATGTTGCAGTCCCTCAGGAATACATCGACCCAGCACGGGCTGCCCACAGAGTCATGGTCTGCTGCAGGAGCAGGCACCTCCCCCTTCGTGGGGTTCTCCACAGGCTGCAGGTCCTTCTCTTCTCCACCGTGATCCTTCATGGGCTGCAGGTCCATCTCTTCTCTGCCATGTCCTTCACAGGCTGCTCCACCACAATTCTCGGTAGGCTACAGGGGCACAGACTGCCCTTTCCCCACAGGCTGCAGGGGAATCTCCTCTCTGTCCGTCTCCCCGCTTCACCTTCCTCACCGACTTCCAGTATCTGCATAGATGTTTCTCTCACATTCCCCTCCTCCTTCTGCTGCAGGTCTCAACGACCGCTGCTCTGTCCCCTCCTTAAACACGTTATCGCAGAGGCCCATCTATTGTCTCTCAGTGGTCCAGTCTCAGCCTGAGGTGGGAGGTGACTGGGAGCTGGGGGAGCTTCGAGCAGCTTTTGACAGGGGCCACCCGCCCGTATAGCCCCTTTCCCTGCTGCCAAAGTCCTGTCACACAGAACCAGTGCAGGGTGGAATACAAAAAAATATAGTTGTTCTCAGATTTTCATGATTCTGTTTTGATGGCTACCTCAAACTGCCTCACCAAAAACTGTCTCATTAACTAGAATCATGTCACTCATGACACTCAGTATGTAAAAGCAGTTCTCAGATATTTTAAAGCAGTTGCAGATCAGTCATATCTCGGCATATGTAAGTATGCTGTTGCCTCAGTAATAGTAAATTAACAATTTATCTAACTTAAACAATTCAGAATATACTAATGATTTTAACTCAAGATCAAGCATCATTGTGAAACATCTCAGTTAACTGAATATTCTAATTAATTCTGTCTCACTCCATTTGAATCCATCGTATTTCTGATAGTTCCTGTTTCATTTCATCAGCCTGCTTTGCGAAATGGACTGGATGTTTAAACTGCATTGTAGTGGCATAAATATAGCCACAACATGCATTTTGCTGATGAATCTAGTTAGTTCCTAGTGTAGGACCAGTACTGAAAAACAGTGATGCCACATTTTCTGCTGGGTAAAAAAAATTGAAACCATCTTTGTCACGCCATGTTCAAGCTATGTGTATACAAACATATTTTCCAATTTTGCTTTTTCTCTACATAACTCATAATAACTATCATGCCTAAATATGAAAGCTAATATTACAAAGCTGCAAAGAAAAATGAAACAAAATTGGAAATGTTATCCATAATTGTAGTCTAATGTAACTGATTGTAAGACTCAATTTGGTATACATTTCTCTTTCATTACCTTGGAAAATGCGAGGGATTTGGGGTGACATTTAGTGCTTTTGTAGAAACTGCTTTGTTGTGCTCTTGTTTCTTCTACGTATATCAAATGGGAGAATTTGCTTAAGAAAAACCTCGTGGGCTCATTCTCTACCTGCAAAATTCTTGAACAGAATTTTTTAAAATTCTTAAGCAGGCACATGATATCCATATTTATTTTTAAAATTACACTTTTCTAAAGTCTTCTTTGTTCTAAGTGTTTTAAAACCATACTTAGTAGTTCATCACAAGGGGAGTTCATCATTAAGGGAAGCAAACATGATCACCCTCTTTTTATAGACAGAAAAACTGAGGCTGCAGAGCACTGACGTTTATTAAAAGAGTACACCAACATTGTATGCTAGTTTTGGCTGGGATAGCCAGAGTTAATTTTCTTTATAGTAGCATGTATGGGGCTATATTTTGGATTTGTGACCAAAGCAGTGTTGATAACACACTATATTTTAGCTATGCCAGAGCAGTGCTTACCCACAATGGAGGCCTTTTCTGTTTCTCACACTACCCTACCAGTGATCAGGCTGGGGCTGCACAAGAAGCTGGGAGGGGACACAGCTGGGACAGCTGACCCCAACTGACCAAAGGGACATCTCACCGAGGGGGGAGTGAACTAATGGCTGTGTGGTGTTTAGCTGCCTGCTGTGTTGGGTTAAAACACAGCAAAGTTTCAGACCAGGAAAGAACTAAAATACATGGCTTAACAACAGCTACATAGTCTGGCTTTGGCAGTGTAGTTGTGGCGTCAAAATATTATCAGATGGATTGCCGCAATTATTCCAAGGTCTTGAATGGAAAACAAATATCTGTTATTCTTTTCCCAAAGTGATTTTGCATCACTGATAATGCTAGAATCACGCATAACAATATGAAATATCAGGGCAAGTTTAAGTTAAATGGCAGAATCACACACAGAATATGGATTCTTAGCATTTTGATAGTCTGTATTCAACACAAACACTCTAGTGTTGCAGATGGGAATTATACAGAAAGAGAGACTACCAGAGCGGAAAAATCCCGCGTTAGACAGATGAACTGCAGTAAATGTATTTTATCAAAGAGGTCTTGATATTGGTCCCCTGAGCACTGATCAGTCCAGATGTATGCGTCATGTGTGTGACATTTCTTCTTCATTGGCCTCCTTAGTGCCTTTTGCCCTACCGGGGGAAATGAAAGAATGGAAAATACTCCCTGTTTTGGAGAGCTGACTTCCTTCAGCTTACAGATGTCCATGGGCCACCACTTGCNTGGGAATTATACAGAAAGAGAGACTACCAGAGCGGAAAAATCCCGCGTTAGACAGATGAACTGCAGTAAATGTATTTTATCAAAGAGGTCTTGATATTGGTCCCCTGAGCACTGATCAGTCCAGATGTATGCGTCATGTGTGTGACATTTCTTCTTCATTGGCCTCCTTAGTGCCTTTTGCCCTACCGGGGGAAATGAAAGAATGGAAAATACTCCCTGTTTCGGAGAGCTGACTTCCTTCCAGCTTACAGATGTCCATGGGCCACCACTTGCGTTTACTATTGTACCACATTGGCACTGCATTGTTTGAGCCATCTCAGTGAAGCCAGCAAATGCCTTCCTGTCTCTGAGAATGGTTACAGAAGCTGTTGTAGCCCGAATACAGAGAAAGGATTGAATACCCAGTTCTAGGTAGTAAAACTTTTATTTTTGATGCTAGCTCTTTATTCAGATTTAGATGCTGCAAAAGACAGGCCTTTCCTTGCATGGCTAACTTTTATACAACAACTGAAATGATTTTTCCTGCAGATTCATCTAATCTGAAATTCTTAACTGAAATATCTATCTGCAAAGCCTCCTTGCTCTAGCTTGCCTCTATATTGGCTACATGCAGCACTGATCTGGAGACAGGAAACAATGAAACAGTACTCAAACCTTAACAGGCTGAACTGGCCTCTAATAGTGCAGCTACCTCTACAGGGAGGCTAGGGCAACCTGGCTGCCAAAACGACTGTTTGCATTGCATGTAGCACACTGGGCTGGGAAAATCCACACACAATTGAGGCACTGCCAGCTGTAGCTGAGGAGATGTGAAGATTGGGAAGACTGCTCAAAAACATTTTAGTCAGCTGAGGTCTTCAACTCTTGTAGATTTTTGAAACCAATAGGTATGCATTTTCCTGCCAATCTTCAGCTATCTTCTAACCCTTAAATTAAGCCTCTACAGAGACTTTTCTTTAGGGTTTACAGGGTGAGGTAACATCTGTAATTTGATTGAATTAGAACATTTGAGCTTTGAAAAAGATGTTGCATGGTTAAAGCTAAGGCTGTAGTTTCATATGGGGACAACAGTACTGATCAAATGTGTCCCCTTCTCCCTGGAAGACTTTTGACTTCACACCATAACATAATTTTTTGTGGGAATGTTTCATGAGCTGGATCAGTAAACAGAGCTCAAACAGGAGGCAGGAGCAACCAAGCCTATGTTCAAACTGTGACTATCCTTCCTCAGCTTCATTTCTTGGAATGCCCTAAGCCACCCTCCAGGCACCAAAAGGTAACAGTGGAAAACCTTATTTGCTCCTGAGCTTAGGGCCGTTGATTACAACTAGTGATAGACTGGCCAGAATTTCAAAGTAAGTAAAGTAAGGCTTGTGACACCTCAATTAACTGCCATTAAATGATAGCAAAAATTGATTTATCTATCTATCTCATTTGTCAAAGACATGCTGCTGGTCTTATTACCACAACAGACAATACAAATCCTGTGTTCAGTTGCCACTCTGATTCCACTAAATACCAGTGTCAATGAATGAACCAAAAAATGGAAGTCACTTCCTTATGCCAGGAAGTGGTAACACTAATTTCATGGAGGTCATAGCTACTTCTCCTAGTCAAGGAAAAACAAAAGGTTAAAGAAAGAAGAAGTTGCTATAGCAGAATTAGCTTGTAATCATATCAGTGAGAAAGAAATGTATTGTTGCTCAAATAATACTTTATTAAATAAGTCAGATTTAAATTTATTAATTTAATATGAATTGAAAATAAAGTTCATCACCATTTAAGTGAATGTTTGGTGATAACAATATTTAATCAGCATGCAAATAATTGTGAGCATCTTTACTTGCTCCTTTGCCACTTTATTTTTACTATTTTTTTTTTCTGAAATACTCTTTCTTCCAATCCCTAAAGTGTTGCTTATTGTATTTATGAAAAATAAGATTATCACAGTGATGGAGGGAGGAGAGGGAATGTTTCAAAGACTTACATTTATTTTTTTATGACTCCTCGTACAGTGAGACAGGTAAACATTTGTTATAGATTTGGAGTTACCCAATTTTTTAATGCTAAACAGATGCTTGAATTGTTTGCTGAATCCCAATGCAACAATAGAACTTTCATCACATCTTGATTGGTAACAAGACAAACACAGAAATCATTTTGAAGAACAAATTCTTGTACCTTCATGTACTTAGATACTGCTTACAAATATATTCATTTATAGGTTTACTGAATATTTATTGTCTTACAATGTAGTAGACTAATGGTACTTGAGAGTTAAAATTTCTTTTCTTCTTCTTTTAGATAAATATGATCAGGATTTAAATTTTCTTTTTTCCCCACTTATATTTTTCCCAAAATTTTAGCCGGAAGTTTCCTCATCCTCAGTGCTTTGTTTGCCTTATGGCTTTGGTTCAAGTCTTTTGATTACTAAAAAGTCCATTCACATAACAAATGGTATTCTCAACCACACAAAATAGCTATTTCTGAATAACTGCACTGTGAGCTATTTACAGCTTATTCTCCACCTTGGCTAACTAGTCCTTTTTATCAGTGTGCTAAAACTACTGTCTTCCAGAACTCCCATAATAACTCCATACAGCAGTACAACATATTCAAAGTTAGTTGAGCATCTCCTAAACCATTGGTCTCTGATTTTCCTTTTGTTAACTTTCTTCATTCCGGCCAGCCCTCAGTTTCTTTCAATGTTGTCCAACAATACTTGTAACTTTCGATTCAAGCTTTCAATGATTTATAAATCATCATTGCAGATTTTCTGTATGTACTCTTTGCTTTATTCTCCTTGCCCTCTCTTATTTTTTCCATCAGTATGATTAATTAATCTATCCTTACTTCCCAATCCTTCACAGTCAGTTTCAGAAGATATTTCTTCTATTCCATGGCCTTGGCAAAATCTGAGTATCTACTACTTCTGCCCCTACTCTTAGACAGCATCCTGCAACAGTAATATCTTCCTCTGTCATTTCTTCCCTGCTCTAAGCTAGTACCTCATACATTCACAACTCTAGACACTTTTCATTTTCATTTTCATTTTCAACCAACGTTGTCTTATTTCCCATCTTCTCTCCTGTCTAAATGTCTCTGCTTTTTGTTCTGTATTTATTTTGTAGCATTCTTGGATCAGTGACCATATTTTAACACTGCCTTTCTATAACACCTAGTGTAACACAGTCATGGAAAGTTCAAAGAAAATATAAAGACACATTTTGTCTTGATCTGCCTGGTTAGTACCTTTGATACAGTGATTTCTGAGAGCTATGAGCTAGAATTGCCTGCATTAGATTCAATTTACAGATGAACTTGAAGATCGTATTAGGGAAATAGTCCCTACTCACACGCAGTGATTCAAAGGAATACAGTTTTTTGGAATTTAGTGCGGCTTTTTAAGCAAGCCTCTTTGGGTAATGTTCACATGCTATAAAATAATGAAATTGAGTATTTTTGTTGTGACTAGTTTGTGACAGCTCTGACAATCTATTGTAAATTCTTGCACTGTCACAAAGCATAGCTGCAAGCAATCCCCACATACATACATTAGTAGGTGGATGAGTTGACGTAATAGATCTTACTCACTTTCTGCTTCACTTTGCATTATTTTTCTCCCAGACAAATGTAAAAATATTGATTGCTACAGTCATTTTTAGCATATTATACTACTTTGTATTCTTAGTTAACGTGTTAGTATGCAATGAGCCATGCAGGGAAATGAATACTCTCATCATAACCTTGTTCAAGTCTAATTTCCTCTTGAACAGTTTGAGGAAAATTCTTAGCTGATATGACTTCTAATTGCACTGAGCTCAGTGTATGTCCTTTCATTTATAAATATATTGAATCTCTGGATTCACTTACCTGTGTGGTAAGATATCGTCTTAACTGTTTGAAGAAGAAGCATTTGAGTCACCTCATCCAAACCTAAGAAGAAAATAAGAAAAGATTAAATATAATCACAGTCTAATAACTTCTAATGCTGGTGTTTCTTAATGCTTATTTTAACCATTCTGAAGTCCAAATGCTGAAATTTACTGTGTGTCATTGAAATGCTTTCCTGCAAAAAATTGTTTTTAATTTGTTTCACTTTGGGACAAAGATATCATTTATTTTTAAAATAATTTTAAGTACAATAAGGGCTAAGCTGTGCCCATGAGGCACAGTTTGTTGTAATGATGGCATAATAAGGTTGTATCTTAAGGTGCAGCTTAAAAGACTCTTCCTTAGTTTGGGAAATAGCAGTTGTTTGCTGTTAGCCTACTACATCAACAAATTATGGTCCTACACTGTTAAATTGCTGACAGAAACTATTTGTCACACCCCACTTTATGGGTCAGGGAAAAGCAATACTCAAATGCGTGCAGAGCTAACTTCATCTGCTCCTCCAAAGCTGGGGGGGTGAGGGGGGTGGTGGTTCTGCCTTGTGCAGTGTATGTATTTACCCTGAATCTGTTTGGAAATTACATAAACTCCACTTATTTTTCAACTGTTTGAAATATTTCCCATAAAACTCTTAATATAGCTTCTGATATACACACATAGGCAGACAACCATAGGGTAAAAAGCAGATAAAGTGAAAAAGCTGAGAAAAGCCTCTGTTAGAGTTTCTACCATTTTAAAAGAGTGTGACTGAAAACAGAATCTTGACCAAGATCTGTTTGTTACAACACTTCATGCTAAATCAAACTTATAGCTCTAGGTGTGTTAAGTAGACAGCTAACAGTAAAGCAACTGTAGAAAACTGTCAGGTTGCTCAGGGCCTGGTCCTGCAAATATGAACAGGCACACAGAACTTTATGAAAGCTAGTAGGTAAATGAAATGACATGTGGAAAAATAATTTACTCCTGTGCATGTCTGCAAGACTGCATCTTTCATTTTATAACTTCTGAAGTCATGAAGCATTTAAACAAAAAACACTGAAATAGACTGATTTGCCTTATAATGCAAGAGAGAATGCCTAAAAATAGAGATTACTACAAAAGAAGTGAAACATAGGATGTAGATCTGTTGAGCAGAGCAATCTGTTTCTGGCTTTCAATTGTACTGGCAGAGGTCATCTCCTTGGTGACAGAGGGAGTAGTTGCTTATGGCAAGGAGGTTTACAAATGTTTATGTACAGGATGTTCTATGACTCTATGGCAGTAACTGTAGGTTACCAGTAGTCATGCTTTTTGGCAAAGTTACGTGGGTTATTGGATAATCGTTACTTTCCTCTAGTGACAGTAATGCACTGTCCAGTTTAAACTGCTGACGGGTAGGTATGCGATGGATGGAGCAGAGGTCAAGCAGGCTATGCTATATGAATGGTGAGTTAAAGCCAGCATCTTCTCAATCTCTTCTGTTATGATGTTGACCCAGAGACCCCAGTGTGGGTGGACTGTCATCCAGGACAGACATCATGAACCACTTCATTTCTCAGAGGGAAGGACTTCAAGAACATATTTATATCAAGGCAGATCAGGCCAAAGGGCTTTCACTCTTTCTTTTGCAAGCACCAGCTTTTCTCTGTAACTCACTGCCTCATCCTACATGTGCCAGCCTAAGATCAAAAGGGCTGTTTGTCTCTTCTGAGGCTGTAATGCTGCTCTAAGTGCATCATTAAGAAGCACTTGAGAGAGTACAGTGCTGGTGATTTTATGACAAATTCTGTAACTGGAGAAGCAGACTAACTGCTGAGCTCTGGTTAAACCCACAGTCTTCCTTTTTGCACCTACTGTATCATTTTCTTATCTCTTTGTAATAATGCCTGAGTGTACTCTTTCCTTTAACTATAACTTCTGACAAGAGGTTTATTTTCCTTAATAAATGATGACTGACAAGTAAGAACTCCACTTTTCATTTCCTATCACACAGTGAACAGCATTTAATGAATCAGAATTCCACCTCACTGGCTAAAATAACATGCCATTAAAAAAAAATTAAAAGCTTTACTAAACTGTGGCAAATAAAGCTTATTTCAGGTAGTAATAACAGCCGTAGTAACCTTTACTAATTTCAGAAGTAAAGCTATCTTGTACAAATGACAAAATATTATCATGGAGAAAAAGAAAAATCTAGAAACTACTGCAGACTTCAATAACTTTACTTCAATCAGCAGAATAAACTCAATTTAACTACCTCTCAATAACTAAATAGCACAACACAAAGAAGAAAACTTAATTCAGAAAACATAAGTATAGTTTCCCTTCTATGAAATGTAGAAAAGAGAAGGGTCACAAAGCATGAACATAAAATTATTAAATTCATAGAATAATTTGTTAAGACTAGAAAAGAACATAAATAAGGAAAAATAGTAACTGACATATTTATAAAATACCCACCAGCAGTCCACTGAAAAACAGTAAATTATTTTTAGGAATCCAACCAGATGTGAAAGTAAAATAATAGTCCTTACAAAAGCAGTATTCCTGTTTTTCAAATGGTGAAAGACTTACTAGACATAATTAGTATGAACACTTCAAAACCAAAACAAATCCTGATGTCACTGTAAAGATCTTTTTCACTGCGTAAATATTTAGCTCTTAAAAGGCAAAAGTACTCTACCAGATCCTGCTCATTGATGCTAATTTAAATGAAACTTCAGAAAGATGAAAGAATCTACTTCTAGTCTTTAGAAGTCAACAAACTCCAACAGTTTAAACTGTGTAAAACCAAGAGATTCAGACAAGCAAGTAACGTGAACCACAAAACTATCGTAACTATAGAAAGGAAAGAATACGACTTGAGAACTAAAGATTATTCTGGGAAGGTGATGCCAGATACTTTTCTTTCACCTGAAAACATGGTAGAAATAATCCTAATAGAAAAAATACAGTATCGGTAGTTTACAGGACTCAGGTTATAATCAACATAGTTACGAGGGGAAAAAGATAATAATCCAGTTCACAAAAAAATACTTGCAAAATAAATATCACTTATGTCACAGCGTCTTATATGGGAGTAAATAAAAAGTAGAAGCAATAATGGAGCAATTTAATATAGACAAGCAAAGCAGAAAATAAGTTACAATCCATGATGGTTTTATAACCTCCCATGTTGTGTCGAATAGTTCTTAAATGAAACACAATTTTGCATCTAAAAAACTCACTTGGTTTCAAAGATACAAGTACTGCT
>VZSC01012141.1:168082-200821 GCA_013398225.1 Steatornis caripensis | reverse complement strand
ATTGCATCAGGAGTTCCAGGTGCAATCAGGGAGTGCCTAATTGTCCCAACTGGCTGTGCTCATCCTGGGACAAAGAGGTACCCTATTATTTCTTATCTTGGCTCATTGTACCAACAGGCAGGGTTGTAGAGCGCCCAATTATCCCAGCTCTTTGTTCTCATATGGTGCTGAATGATCTGACATTGCAATGTGGCTTGTTAGTAGGGGGAAGCAGGGTCTACACCACAACACTGCTACAGTGAGGTTTTGAAAGTATGCCCTTACATGCTCGTTTTTGTGTTATTTGCAAGTTCCTTGATAGTCTTACCACACAGTTACTCAGTAGTTTTAATACTGCCTTTCAAAACGTTATTCATTGATACTTTCTGTCTGTGTATCACCATTGGATGATGGACATCCATTGCAGGATGGACATGCAGTGACAAAATACTATGAGAAAAAGGAATCCATTCTGCACTCTTAGACCCTTCTTGCTCACTATTGTGTCATGAGTGATTTATTAATATAATGAAAACTCTGTTTTTTAATAATCACCCTTAAAAACCCCAACTGTTAACAAGGACATTTTCTTTTTCTCCACTGAACTATGTAATTTCTTCTTATTCAGGAAGCATTACTAATGTCCACTGATGGAAGTATGTCAACCTGAGTTCCGAACAGCCACTCTGTCCATTTTGAAACCAGTTGCATTGAAGCCATGAAAAGTCATGGAGGGAGAATTATATTATTAGAAAAGGTAGTAGCTTGCATTTCTCAGCAGTCTTACACCTTAAGATCCAGAGGTCTAGCAAATGAAAGCTGTTGCAACTAATAGAACTGAAATGAAAGGGTTTCTTTGCAGAAGGATTACCTACAAAACATTTAATAAGGTTAGAGTAACACACTTACTCTATAGCTATTTTCAGTAGAAAACATGGCAAAAGAAGAAAAAATTTGTACTTAGTTCTTATCTCAATTTTAGAAAAACTGAGAAACATTGACCTGATATATATATTCTATTCACTGACAAATCAGTTGTCTTCATTGTCATGGTTTAACCCCAGCCATCAACTAAGCCCCACACAGCTGCTTACTCACTCCACCGATGATGGGGGAGAGAATTGGATGAGTAAAAGTGAGAAAACTAGTGAGTTGAGATAAAGACAGTTTAATAGGTCAAGGAAAAGCCACGTATGCAACGAAAGAAAAACAAGGAATTCTTTCACCACTTCCTATGAGCAGGCAGGTGTTCAGCCATCCCCAGAAAAGCAGGGCTCCAGCACACGTAATGGTTACTTGGGAAGACAAACACCATCACTTTGAATGTTCCCCATTCCTTCTTCTTCCCCCAGATTTATATGCTAAGTGTGACGTCATATGGCATGGAACATCCCTTTGGTCAGTTGGGATCAGCTGTCCCCTCCCAGTGTCTTGAGCACTCCCAGCCTGCTTGCTAGTGGGGTGACGTGAGAAGCAAAAAAAGTTCTTGGCTCTGTATAAGCACTACTCAACAGGAACAAAAACATCTCTTCATTATCAACACTGTTTTCATCACAAATCAAAAACATAGACACATACCAGCCACCAGGAAGAACATTAGCTCTATCCCAGCCAAAACGGGAACATTCTCCACCCCATATTTGGTACCATTTACATCATACTCAGGTACCACACTATCCAAAACATCTTCATAAACCACAACCTCACTTCCCATTCTTTGATATAATACACAGATATCATTCCTATAGTCTATGGACCACCCCTGTAAAATGTCTGTAAAATGTCTACAAAATGTCCACTGAGTTAATTTAGTCCATGACTTTGGGGTCCATCTGTTATGGTTTTCGCTTAGGACAGGAGAGGTGGTGTGTTGTGTGGAGTTACTGGTCACTACAGCCAGCTCAGCTTAGGTCACTGCTGCCCTTGCACTGCTTCTTGTAAGGCTTCTCCTTCATTGCTTCAGGTGGTTCTTGCTATAGTAATACCTATATCATTCAACTGAAATCCTGAGGTACAATTTACAGGTATATTCATTACAATGTCCACCCCTGGTCCCTTTGGACCAGACCATAGGGTTTGACATTGCAATGAACTCTTCCTCTTGTCTCTTCCTCTGCTTGGACTTTCCACAGACTGCAGTCCCTTAGGGGTGTACCTGCTCCAAGTGGAGTCTTATCTATGAGCCACAGTCTCTCCAGGGGTATACCTTCTGCAGCTTAGACTTACCCACAGCCATAGACACTTCGAGGTGCACTTGTTTCAGCATGGCCTTACACCTGGCTGCAGTCCCTCCAGGGGTGTACCTTCTCTGTCATGGGCTTATCCATGGCCACACATTTTGAGATGCTTCAGAATGACCTCATGCATAGCCACTGACACTTCAAGGTACACCTACTGCAGCATGGACTTATCCAGAGACACAGATGCTTCAAGATGTACCTTCTCTAGCACGGACTTATCCTTCAGCCACAATCCCTTCAGAGGTATACCTGTTGCAACACAGACATAACCATGGCCATATACACTTGGAGTGTCCTGCTCCCATGTGGACTCTTTCACAGGACAGTCCCTTTGACTCAAGTTTGCATTGGCGTTCCAGCCTGTCCACTACAACAGTACAGAAAAGCAGCGATGTCCTGGCCGTCTGCCAGCCCAGGCACATGGCCATTGTTGTTATCAAAATGTTCCCAGGCACAGCAAAGTAAGATGATAAGCACTACAGCAGTAGAGCAAACAGAAAGTGAAAAGCAGCCACTAATGAGCTCTAGACTAATTTACCGTAAGACAAGCAAGCCGTATGGCAAGCAGAGTAGCCTGCCAATTAATAGCTAAACAGCAATATCAGCTATAAATTCAATCTAGCATATTCAAATAAAATCTGTTGTTATCTCAAACCCTTCAAGCCCAACACTGGGCACAACACACACCACACCAAAAAGGACTGTTACGATTTAACCCCAGCCAGCGACTAAGCCCCACACAGCTGCTTACTCGCTCCACCCTGGTGGGATGGGGGAGAGAATGGGAAGAGTAAAAGTGAGAAAACTCATGGGCTGAGATAAAGACAGTTTAATAGGTAAAGCAAAATCCGTGAATCTAAGTAAAGAAAAACAAGAAATTAGTTCACTACTTCCCATTGGCAGGCAGGTGTTCAGCCAACCCCAGGAAAGCAGAGCTCCATATCACTTTTAATGTCCCCCCATTCCTTCTTTTCCCACAGCTTTATACGTTGAGCATGACATTATATGGTGTGAGATATCCCTTTGGTCAGCTGGGGTCAGCTGTCTCAGCTGTGTCCCCTCCCAGCTGCTTAAACACCCCCAACCTGGGCTCTGTGTGAGCACCTCAGCAACAACAAAAACATCCATGTGTTGCCAACATTGTCCTCAGCAGAAATCAAAAACATAGCCTCATACTAGGTACTATGAAGAAAATTAACTCTATCCCAGCCAAAACCAGCACAAGTGGCTGGGATCTGTGTACAGGCTTCTCCGTTACAGTTAATCAGCCAAGTTCATCCAGCAGTCACCAAGCTTTGGTGAGAATAGTAGGCTTCCACACATTGCCATAGGAACAAGTCAAATACAGTCAGTCTTCATACAAAGTACAGATTATACAATGGTTTTTCATGCTAACACACAAGTCTCTACAGACAAGGTCCATGGTTATATTCTGCCCAGATTCTGCTTGAAATCACCATCTCCTCTTTACGTCTTCTACAGGGGCCCACTACACCCACCAGCACAGCAAGGCACGTTCTNAAGTCAAATACAGTCAGTCTTCATACAAAGTACAGATTATACAATGGTTTTTCATGCTAACACACAAGTCTCTACAGACAAGGTCCATGGTTATATTCTGCCCAGATTCTGCTTGAAATCACCATCTCCTCTTTACGTCTTCTACAGGGGCCCACTACACCCACCAGCACAGCAAGGCATGTTCTTCCAAGACATGTTCTTCTTATGAGATTATCTTTCCTCCTTTCTTGCAGTCATACCCATCACATTGGCAGGATGCAGCTGAGAGTGCTTGTGTTAGCAAATTAAAAAGTGCTGTCAAACCATGCCAGTGATCTAGCAAATATTTTCTTTGCTCTTTTCTTTCCTTAGATGCTAGAGAAGATGAGAATAATAGACCATCTGAAGCAGCACTACATTACATGAAATAACACTGGGGAAAACCAAGTAGATCATGAACAGCTATTATAACCTATTAGCATATAGTGTATTATAGTGTATGAACAACTAGTATAGTGTATTTCAGGAGTTACCTGACTCTGGTGAATTAATTTTATAGGAAAACAAAACAAACCCAAAAGGAAAATCCAAGGTGAGAACTAGGTGCAGTATGAATTTTCTGTTCTGTAGAATATCTTAGAAAATATTGAACAGATTGAGATTCAATCTCTAGACTGTTCTAGGTAGGAAATAGAGCTGAGCTTTCTTGATAAAAAAGAAAGGGATTTAGAACTTGATAAGCCAACGTTTGAATAAGAGTTTCTGAAAGTGGGAGGTAACTTTTAAAAATAGACATAGCTAGGCAAGGTCAATTTTGAATGGATACATATAATTCCAAAGAAATTTTTAAGTAAAAAAAAAAAACATTGAAAAAATGAAATATTTGTTTTAGTTACTTGCTTATCAAAATTATACTTCATTGTCTTCTGTAAGAATGAAAAATGCATCCTCTATGAAAATATAGCATTTAGAAAGTACTCCTAGGTGTATTTTATCCTATAAATATAAAAATTCCTTTTCTTTGAATGATGCCATACATCTATAAACAATGGAGTTGAACTGCATTGCACATCAAAGTGCACTGGTCCTTTATCGGAATACTTAAAATACTGAACTAGATGCAGAAAGCTTACTTTGCAAGATTCTGATAAGCATGTGTGTTGTACTGAAGCCTCTCATTTCCCACTGGTCACACTTGGCTATTCAGGACCCTTTCTGAATGGAAGAGACTTCTTTCTTCTTGCTAACATAAAGAATCTCTTCTGCTGGGATTTGTTAGAAACTAGGACAGGAAAAGCAAACAGAGAGTACTTATTTTCAGTCTCAGTTTAAATAGTATTGTTTTGATCTGGTGATAATAGATGAGTATGAAGAGTCCAGATGATTTTGCAGCTATTGCCCATGTCATCTTTAACGATGAAAAGTGCTTAGCTGGAGAACTGCATTATTTTTTCTGTCGAGTCCTTTATATGTAAAAGTTGGTATTGCAAAATCCCTATTTTCTTCCTAAAAACAGGAAAAAAAGAAAGAAAAGTCCAGACTCTGTAGGTAGCAGGTAACAAGGTATGTGTTTTGATAACGTGATTAAATTTAGAACATCAAAATGTTATATAGACAATAGTGAGAAATAAAGCAGTAAGGATTCTCCTACTGAAATCACTGGAAATGGGAGTAGGCTCAGTCATACTAAAGTATCCTGTATACTGACAATACTTTCTTTGACTACTGCACATTTTACATCTATATCATACATAGTATTGCAATAGTAGTAAGTAAACTAATTGAAAGGGGTCTTGTACATGTACAGATAAAAGGAGTTTAATGCATTGTAAAAGATTAAAAACACAGCAGGGGAAATCAATAACAGGAATTAGCTGTAATGGACTGTGTCTGATAAATGCTTACCAAGAGTTAATAGGAAGTTGCCTAAAAGCATTGAGAGACAAGGTTATCAGTATGTCGGCTAAAGGTATTTCATAATGTGTAACTTAGTATAAAAATTTTATTGGTTTTCTCATTTCATTGCATATGTTGCCCTATGTTTTCACATATTGTTCTGTTACTGGTCTTGCAATGTAAAAGACAGTGCAAGGATGAGCGCTGTGTTAGAAACTAAGAAATCTTTCTTGTTTGTAACTTCTATGCATTTCAAAAGCATGTTGTAAGGCGTTTTTTTAGCTTTGTGCAATATACTGTAATACATGACATCTATTAAATAGAAATCAAATAAAATGGCATTGGGAATGCTTGTATTCAGTGAATCTTTTTCAAAATTGCAACCTGTAACAATAGGATTACCAGAAATCTTGGATAACAAGTTGGAAAGTCTGCTACAAAGAATAAAAAGCTTTCTTCTATATGTCCAAATATTCATACTGCAATTATAAATAGACCAATGAATTTTAGTCTCAAAAAAAGTCAGGATTTTTTTACACGTGTTAGCAGTGATATGTTCATCGGGCAAAGATTAGTATACAATGGATGCAATTTCAAAAAAGGGGGAAATTAAGAAGTAAAAGTCGCATCCACCCTTTAGCCCCTGTACTTACACACGCCTGTGAGTGGGATGTAGCCCCAGGCTTGCTGAACTCATTGAGAATACTGTCGCTGATTTTGGAGACAGTACTTCACCTTGTGACTCCTTATGCAAGTGTGCTGGTTTTGGCTGGCATAGAGTTAATTTTCTTTGTGGTGGCTGGTATAGGGCTATATTTTCGATTTTTGCTGAAATGTTGATAATGCAGGAATGTTTTCATTATGGCTGATCAGTGCTCACACAGAGCCAAGGCCTTTTCTGCTTCTCAACCTACCCCACCAGTGAGGAGGCTGGGGGTGCACAAGAAGTTGTGAGGGGACACAGCTGACCCCAACTGACCACAGGGATATCTCACTGCCGATGGGAAGCAGTGCGTGAATTCCTATTTTGCTTTACTCATGTGCATGGCTTTTGCTTTACCTATTAAACTGTCTTTATCTCAATTCACGATTTTTCTCACTTTAACCCTTCCCATTCTCTCCCCCATGCCAGTATGGGTGGAGTGAGCAAATGGCTGCGTGGGGCTTAGTTGCTGGCTGGTGTTAAACCATGACACCAGTACATGTGCATGATGCCACCTACAAACTGGTGTTATCCTGAGATTAAGCAGCATACCTGCCTGTAACGTCCTTTACATGACAGGAGAAATGATGAATAGATCTGTTTATCTCTAAGAAAATCCTATAATGGATATACAATGCTGATGCACATCACCATCGACAGGATCTGCACAGTGTGCCACGATCAACATAGAGGGACTCGTCTGCTGCTGCTGCAGCCAGCATTCCCATGATCAGCAGGGATGCCAGATTGCTATTACCTTTTCTATTGCTTCTACTAACATCAGAACGGACATAAGATTGTTATCACCATTTCTATCACTTTATTGTTATCACCTTTTCTATCATTTCTGTGCTTTGGTCAATAAACTAGTTAATTAGCCTTGTGTGTCCACACCTTTCTTCTTGAGATCCAAAAAGAAGCAGTACCTCCTGAGTGTAAAACAGGAGGGCCTATGGCAGACCATATAAATGAACCCCAACATTGCTAGGACCTCCCTGTCTGAAAGGTCAGTATTACATCACCCCTTTTTCCTGAGTGAAACTGAAATTTCTCCCCTTTAGATCTGATGCTAATTGTTCCTCTTTTCTGTGTAGACAAACTGTCATATAATAATTCTGTGACTTTGCTATATAGTACAAAGAACACTGAATAAAAAAAAAATGTTAAGGGAAAATCTCAGTATTTTCACACACCACTAATAAGACTTTCGACTATTTTCTCTGTAATGTTGGGAGAATAGATCGGATTGATCATTAGCCAATTTCCAAGAAGGCCTCAGACAAGAACAGTATGAAAAAGAGATTTAACCATTATAAGCTTCTGTATGCAAATTAATGGGAAACAGGAATACACATGAACATGCTGTAGATTAGCCATTGATTTTTACCTATTTTATTCCCTATAGCTATAGAAAGTTCTGTGGAAAGTTTTCTGGCTTTTTCTCATGATGGGTTTTTTTGTAGTTTGGTTTTTTTTACATAGGAATTGATTACAATGCTAGCATATAGAGTGAGTTCAATGAACATTTTCACCAGAACAGAAAATTCTTTACCAATGTGCAGGATATAAAATTTTCATTTCTTTTCAAACTGCAATATTTGAAGATTTGGAAACTTGTGGTAACTACGAATGTAGGTTCATTTCATAAATCACTCTGCCCATTTCAGTAATCATTATAAATTATCTCAAGTAAAACAGAGAGAGAAAGTGGAGATTTGGATCACTGACCTGGAAAACACTTTAGCTGAGTATGGCTTGTCTCTTTTTTCTTGAATCAATGACATTAAAGTGCTGTGTTTGCACACAATAGATTACATGGAAAATGAGAATTAAATTCAAAGCTTTACCTAAAAAAAATCAAACTGGATTATTTACAGGTTTTTTTCTACTTTGGGGGCTTAGACACATCTAAAAAGATCAGACATGCGCTAACTTAAATTATAACCTCAGTTATCACTGGGGGATGATCTAGTTTGTGTTACTTTCTGTTTTCCTCTCTCCAAAGTATGTACACATATAGTTACAACAGAGCAGAAGGCATATGGAATAAATTGTTCTGGGGCAACGGGTTCATCCACTGGAGCCCTAAGAAGTGCTTACATAAAAAGAGTAGATCTGTTTTTGCTGTGTACACAGAGTAAAACATTTTACATCATAAAAACAGGTGTTAGTGCTTTGTTCCCTAGATAGACCTACAGAGCCATGTATCTTAGAAGGAATCAGATAGATTTCAGTATTTAATAAATTTTAATCCATTACCACCAGCTCAATCCCATTTCCTTCAAGTGTTGTGTTAAGGCTTCTCTATGTGAGACATTACTCTGGAAGAGCCATTCTTCAGCTGCTTTTTCTTATTATTAATTCCATGTGCAAATTCCATGTGCAAAACCCTTGGTTTCTGGAATAAGAGAGACAATTGGAATAAGACATTTTCTGGAATCAGAGAAATTGCAGATGACTTAATCAAGATCAGCTAAGTCAGTTTAAATTGACATCTTACCTTATTCCAAGTAAGTTTTCATGCATAGGAATTATGAATTTGAAGTTGTGTTTTGAGGGTAATGAAGTTACAGTGAACTTGGGTGAAAAATAAGTTTCATCTCTCATAAGAATACTCAAGAATGTTTTGATTATGTTTGCTAATATTTTTCTCTATTGTAATTGTTCCATTTTCTCATAAAAAGAAGAAAAAAAAAGAAAACCTAAAAAAGTTCAATTAGAAAATATGAAAATAAAATGCTGACAGAAGAAGGTTGTGCTAAATGGCCATGGCCTGTAAAAGAAATTAATTTTCAATTAATTGTTTCTACAAAAAATTCCCATCTGTGTCAAAGGTAATACAGCAGAAGTTCATCGTCTGATAAGAAAGAAACCGTTTTTCATGCTTATCTCCCATATTTAGTATTCAGAGCTACTGACTAGAAGATAAGATTTGGGGGTTTTACACACAAAACCAAATTACAGATGTTAAATTTTAAGTTGCAAAACTTTTATTCCAGAACAGACCACTTATTTCAGCTTCACCTGATATAACTATAGAATGTTTTATTCTATATTACGCCATTTATTTCTGTTTTACCTACCTGGATGATATTTTTCTAGGTATTAAACTTGTTAAGTACTGATTATGATGCTAAGTACAAGAAATAGAACTTGTCCTTTCAAAACACATGTTTTCCATCATTAGTTAATTCATATCCTTGTACAATCTCCTCAAGTAAAGCTGTGCTTCCCAGTTGGTATTTCTGACTGAAGCGACTGGTTAGATTATTACTTTCCCGTGAAAAAATTACTTTATCAAAATGCACTGTTTGTGGTTACAGAAAATTGTCTGTATTAAAAAAAGAGGCTTGAAAATGAGCCAAAGATGTTAAAAATGGACTTTGAAAAATGTGTGGGCAATGCTGTCTGAGAGAAGTGAAACTACAATAAACTGGGCAGATTATGTAATAGGGTTTCAGGCTAGTTCCCAGAATGTTTTCTATTGATGTTCATGGCTTTTGGGTCAAGCTCTGTTTATAGATGTCTTTGTATATAAGGCCGAACTCTTGTGGATGCATCTTTGCAGATTTCCAAAGCCATCGTTCCCTCCCTCCCACCGCCAGTTCATCTTGAAAAAGATGAAAGTTGAAACTCAGAATGTTTCTGATTTTTTCTTACACGTGAAAGCAGTGGTCAAACTGTGGGTGTCTGCTATTCCAGACTTTATTCACTGAGATATATATATTTCTTAAAAAGGGTATATTACTGTTTTGGAAGGAGGGGAGGAATTGCTCCCTTAATGTCCTGGTACCTTTGGTTGAATTATGACATATCAGGTGGACAGTTTGTGGGGACCCAGTTACCTTTTGTGAGGTAGCAGGAGCTGGGAGTCTAAGTAGAAGTTTCTCACTATGTGTTTGTATCACAGTCATACGAGGCAAAATCTTTTATGCAGGCTTTTTTCTCTCATTTCAAGCATCATGTAGAATGGAATAATTCACATCAAATCAGGTAATAGCTTAGGCAGCTAGCAATTCATAGATGAAGGTAAGATTATCGGGCACAAAAGCAAAGGAGAGAGACCAAACGAAAGGAAGGAAAGACAAAGAGGAAGACAGAAAGAAAGGAGGAAAAAGGAAAGGGAAGATGAAGGGAGAAAAGACAACGAGTCAACGAGTATCTGAAGAGAAGCAGTCACAACACATACAGTAGTTTGGACGAATTATAGAAAGGATGAGTTAGAATGAGAATAGGAAAGAATGTAACGTCCATAGTCTTCTCTATCCTTTATTTATTTTTACAGCCAAGTTAGCTGAGCTAGTGCTGACCGCAGTTCAGTTGTAAGAACTGACAATAACAAACCAAGGTCAGTAGGCATTCATCTATCTGGGGTTAATACCAGACCAGTTCATCTAAAGTGATTTCTTAGGTCTGTTTGCTGAAATAGAGCCATTTCAAGTGTGCATATAAATCTTGTCTGATATTTAACAGCAGATTTTCAGAGGAATTCAGCTATCATATGAGATCCTCAAAGGAATTTTTGAGAAATGATGGATGCTATGAAGCTTTGTAATCTAAACAATAAGTAGCAAAGTAGAATGCTTCTTTAAAAGAAAGGTATCTTTACATTGAAGAAAAAGGAATTGTGAAATTACCAGTAATTCATTAGTCATATTTGACTCCATCTTTGAAATAAGTAGCTAGAAGGATGCAAGTGAAAAGTCATTTGTTTATTTTCTGTCTGGTGATTTACACCATATTCATTTACTTTCTTCAAAGTGTAACAAAACCTTACTGACAGAGTACTAGCATTCTTAATGGTTGTACCAAATTAGAAATATATATGCTAGGTACAAATCACTAGAGAATTAGGACTCAAATCTCTGACATTGATAAAACAGGGGAATTATGGGGAAACATCAGTAAAAGTCACTGAACAACTCTAGGGAGGAACCTGACAAAGTGTAACAAATGTGCTGAAAATATAAATTTCTAGTAATTATATAATAAAGGTAACTTCAAATCTCCTGAAATGATGAGTGAAAACTCTAGACATGTGCAAATGCTTAGACACTGAAACACAACTTAAAGGAGCACAACACTGATTTCCTTTTTCTTTACAAAATAAGGACAATTTGTAGAACTGTCATTTTTATACTGAATAAAATTTTAGAATACATTTTCAGACATCATTTGCATGCTCAATTCCATGTACAATTGTAGGACAAATAGTGACTTTCTGCCACACAGAAAGTTAAGAAAAATCTACTAAAGGGAATTTCAAAATACTTTCTTCAAAAACACATTGTCTCATGGCTGTTTGCTCCTTGAAATTCTGAGAGACCTGTGGGATTTACTGTGGCAAAAGGTTACCCAGGAACCTTAGGAAAGATGCAAATGTTTCTTCATTTTCCAGGCACTGCCTACAGGCACATAATTTTCTATCAGAAGAAGTAAAGCTCCTCTATTTGTCATTGGATAAGGCAGCTATATTAAATCAGAATCTTTTCCCAAAGAGCTCCTGAGAATCTGAGAAAGGAAAGCAGTTTCTTGATGGAAATATATACGATAATATCTTCTTTTAAGTATCTCTTTTGAAAATGGCATTCAAATGGCCTGAAATTACAAAAAAAAAAAAATATTCCCCCCATGTCTGTATTTCATATAGTTACACAGAGAGTATCTGCACAGCTAGAGAACAACAAAACCACATAATGTTATAACAGCATTATACAGTCAATATCATTATCCAGCTTAATAATGTTGGCACCTATGATGACAATAGAAAAAAAGAAATCTCTGTATGTCTATGCTCTATATCTCTAAGCATTATGGCACCCAATGATTTCAGTGGATAACTATTTGAGACTTACATTGTCATGAAACATTGTTTTGTTTTCAGTTTGAAAGACTAAAACTCATATTGGGTTTTATTAAATTTTACCTGGTGGCAACATTTCACACTCATCTCTGAGGTCAGGCTCCAGCTGCTGCAGTTCCTAGACTGGAGTTGTTGCCATAGGAAGCTACAGTGCTTTGCTCCTCATTGACCAAACTATCACATTTCCCTCAGCAAATTCTCCATCAGAAGAGAATGTAACTCATCAACCTTTTTTCAGGTGCAGAAATATCAGTCTTTCTTACATAACACTTTGCCTGTTGTACACTATCTCCCTCATGCAATTTTAAATATTACATAAGTATATACCTGGTGCTATTAACACTACAGTATAGCCTTTGAAATAAATTAATAGAAAAGTAGTGGAAGAAAAAAAACCTGAAATTATGCTGCATATCTTGTCAAACAATTTAACTGCCAGCTTAAAATGCAGCACACTAATTAAAGGTTTTGTGAAAGTCTAATTTGTCTCTTCCAAGGTTATGCAAGGAAACAGTGTAAAACAATGTTAATTCAGTGTTTCCAATGAAACCATAAAAATAAGGCCAGTTATTAGTAAGGAGTCCAAGGCCATAAACAACATTTTGGTGATCTGCATGTGCTTAGGCCTAATTGCAGCATTCTTTAGTGCTAGTACCTGAAGGTCAATATTGTGTTATAACGCACACAAAAAAAGATTTAATTTTGCCACATGCACGCAATCAGAGCTTTCTGGCTATTCTTCTAAGAACAGAGGCTGATAGAAGATTGTCTTTTTCCATGCTGAGAAAGTTTGGCTTATTTTGTTTATTACATCTTAAAGAAAAAACGTATTAATTTATATTCAATAATTGCTCATTAATTTATTATAAAGGAAATAACAGTTTCATATGTGGGTCCTACCATCTTACATGAAAAGCCAACACAAAAATACAATGGGTTATTACTCTCTGAAAGGTAAATGCAGAGTATTTTTGACAAGTTGGTAGTTGTGTTCATTATAATGCAACACCAAGTTGTTAAGTTAATCTTACAAAAGTAGGAAAAGGTGAGACATCTTTTAAAAGGATATATCACTACTACAATGTAATTATTTCCTTACACTCTCCTATTATTATCTGAACTGTTTTATTTTTAATCTTACCCTAACTAGTAGTAACTGCATGTTGAAATAAAAATGTACAGCTTGGGAGCATTCTCGTCACGTAAATTAACATGAGGGAAGAATTTTTTTATATCACAAGTATTATTCTTAGTAGACAAATTGAACTTGTAATATACCTGTAATATACATATAAAAGCAGACTGTTCCTAGCTACTTTTGAACACATCTCTGTTTTTTTGATTCAGGAATAGAGTCATATATAAAGCTTAGTCCATTAAATCATATTCATGAATACAACTATATTTTCTCCTTAAAAGGTTGTTGGTACCCTAGACTTTAAAAAGAACATCACAATGACCAGAATATAACACTTGCAAGTGGAAATAGTGTAAGTAATGTATATAAATTCATAGATGTATACAACTCCTGACAGATGTGACTGCATCAATGAGAATCCTGAACCACTCTTTATGTATTTTCCTTGATATTTAGTTTAAGAAGTATTTACTCCAATTAAATATGTTAGGTATTTCTATGAAAACCAAGAAGCTGAACAAAGAAACAGAGACAAAGAAATCATTTTTTTGAAGCCAGGTATGAAGAACTGGTTTTTTTTATTTCAGTACGTGAACAAGCCAAAATAAAAACATCCCTCTTTACGTTCAATTGTGGGAAACGAATCACTTTTATTTACAGATCTTTTGCCAAAAGAAACAAACCTTCACATCGCTGTCACTTCCCCTCATGATTAAACAAATATAAATGAAGAGAAACAGTCAACACTTTTAGATCTATAACAGTATGTTTCTTTTCAGGTTTTCTGAGAAATTTAGAGAAAAATTTAAGACTATATTCACAAAGCTGCCAGAAGAAGATGAAAAGTTATTTTAGACTTTTTTTTTAATGAATTGCTTACTAGTAAGAGCACTCAAATTAAATTCTTTTCTCTTTCTCCAAGTGTTTGAACTGCAGCTCTCACTTCCCAAGGGGCCCAACAGGCTAAAAATGCATTGGGAAACCAGGATCAGGAAGTCTCCTTAATCTCTCCTGTCTATTCTGTTATACCTTGTATAAATAATTCAATATTCTTTATGGTTAGCAACGGAGGCTAGGTGTCTCGTCTTTCCAAAGATCATTAGACTGAACTCATTCTCACTTTCTCATTCGGTGTTCCAGTGACTATTCAAGTACTTTACCTGAAAGGCAGAAGATTCAGGAGGAGGGAAATGGGAGATTTGCTGGCTAGCATATCCTAAATAAGAAACTGACATATTTAAGAGTTCAAGTCTTCATCCTGGCAGAAAAATAATTTCAGCATATGTCTCCCACAGGCCCTATAGAATTTCCTACTCTATATAAATCTATTCTTTATCTGAAAGTAATTATTTCATAAATTACAAGTTAAAATCAAGTTAATTTAAAGTAAAGAATGCAATTATTTAGGGAAGTAATTCAGGAACTATGTAAGTGGAAATGGGATAAAATCCAAAACAAGTTACCCAAGAATCATTGAATCAGATTAGCCTCTTATCTATAGCCTATAACATAAAATAAATGGGCAAATAACAATATAGTTAATCCATCAGACATATGGTAAAACATCTGATAGATTACCTATGGGAATTAAGAAGTGGGAGAACATGAGAGCTGGTGTGAGAATTGTGTAGTTGATAGTGAACTGATGGAAAAACAGCTGGTGACTGGCAGATCTGAGAAGGGAATAATCAAGCAGAGATCAATTGCTAATAGAGTTAGTCAAAGATTAGTCATGATACAGATCTTGTTGAATATTTTCATTACATTTCATGCAGGCATAAAAAGCAAAGGCTAGCTGATAAAATTTGTTAGCGGCATAACATGAAGCAGACCACAGCATGGTGCAGAAGTAACTGGAGGAATATGGTGGTAGGCGACACTAAAGCAAGCCGATACACTTAAGGAGGAACAAAACTAAGTTCAGCTCTAGACAGTTAGAAGACAAGAAACACAGTGTGATGTGGTTGGATTAATAATACAACAATAATAAACAATAATATGATACATCCATCAAATAACAAATGCAATTCTAAGATGTATGCAATGCAGTCCCCAGAGTACCGCAAGCCATATGAAATAAGACAAAAAGGTCTTGTCTTGTTTAATTTAGTAAAATGAACTGAGATGTGATAAGATTGCACTATATAAATAGGTGGAGTGGCTAGGGGTAAACACAAGATAAGAAAAGCTCTTTAAAATAAACAACAATGTTGACCTAATATTTCTGGATGGGCCATAAATACATTTGGGTTGGAAATTAGAAGCTGTAATCATCAGAGCCAGAATATTCTATAACAGCTTTCCAACAAGAGCAGCAAGGGCAATAAACCAAACTAGTTTTAAGATGAAGCATGTTTCAGAAATAAAAATCTTGCATATAAACATCTGTTTCAAATAATGCTTGCCAAAACACAGGCAAGTATCCAATAAAACCTTGGCTAGTATTTTTGCCAAATTGCCCAGTGAATTGCAGGAGAGTAGAGATTTTTTAGGATCTATAATTCTGAGATGATTGCTCCATGACAACCACTTTGAAACTGGGGACTTCAGAAGCACTGAGAGCCTCAGTTTGAGAGGATTATCTGCTTCTCAAAATTCAAAAGCAATCTGGTAGATCAGGAAGTTCAGTGTTGCATTTTCAGATTCCTCTGTGGTGATGTTTACACCGAGCTCTGGAAAATTTCTGGGTCACAGAAAAAAAAAAACATTTTCTGTCCATCAGTTATGAGAACGAAGAGGATGAAGATTTGTTTTACGCACTGTAACATCTTGGGGAAAATGGAGTTGACCATAAAAGTTTTCCTGTTCTAGCTTACTTCACAGATACCGATTTCAAGGGAGATAAGATTCCTTCGCCTAACTGCCACTCAAAATATAATAGAAAGGGCTGCAGCAGTTTAGACTTGGCAACTAAGGATAATCCTTACACAGAGGAAGCAGAACATTTGGCCAAACATTCTCTGTAAGACAAAAATTACATCAGTTGATAGACCTAGAAGAACTTACAGACAGTAAAAAATACAGACATCAAGCAAACCTTTATACTCTTTTCAGCAAAACCCGTTACGGAACTGGTCATGTTTCCAAGGAACAATAGGAACAAAATACCCATTTTGTCCAAATGCTTTGACAGTCTATAGCTCCTTTCAAAGCAAACCAGCAGAATTCAGTTATACTGGAGTTAGGTCTTCATTGATATAAGACACTGATCAGATTTACATTTGGTATTATCTGAGAAAACCTAGTTTTCCAGAGAACTGCACCAGGTGGCTTTGTCAATCATAAAGCCAACATCCATACCAGTACAAATCTGCAACTGATACCAAACCGTTTAGGCACAGTCCTAAGATGTGTTAGAGCAAAGTTGCCTCAGGAACAGCTTTGAGAGAAAGAGAGAAGGGATTGCCGAGAAGCACATCCAGCTTAAACAGTATGCACTCAGAACACTGCACCTTGTCCTCAAGTGTTGTGTTAGATGCAGAAGCAGGAACTGGACCATGTTTCTAGTCTGTTTCCAAACCTCATGGGATATGTACATCATCATTAAAAGAGTGCACAGGTTAGTATTTTCTGTTCCAATCATGAGGAAGGTTTCCTTCTTTTGACTGTAAGTGGCACTGTCTTGTCTAGATATATCTTTGGCTCCTCATATTGTTATTTTAGATGGTAGCTTTCTAATTCATCTTTATTACCATAGCTGCAGCACTATGTTGTCATGACATTAAAAAGCATGGCACAGAAGTATGCTGTCTGAAATTAAAATGTAATGAAATTTTCATATATAGTCTCTACAACCATAGCATACTACAGTCTTTATTTCCATACCGTAGATAAACATTTTTATATGTGCTCATACTGAGGGAATTTATGACTTTGCAGTAACAGGTATTTACTCATTTACATTCATTAGGTCAACAAAAAATTATGATAAACTTTATATGACAAATTCAATGAAAGCAAAACACACGATTCATATGCAAATCATGAATATAGTATTTCATTAAAGGATGGATTCTAAATGATGCTTATAATAAGAAATATTAAATATGAAAGTGAATATACAAAACCAGGTTGAAAGCAAGGGGATCATAGCAATCAAAATTTATTGCTGAACATTCTGTCCCTTAAATCTAAAGGTGAACTATCAAGATACATTCTGATGGCTTTCTGTGATTAGTGATTTACCTTAAGTAAAACTGTTTTAGCTCTCATTATATACAAGCAGGAGCACTCATGCAGTCAGCCACCACATTTCAGCTGTGTAGCAGCTTGCTATTAAGCTGTTTCAAAAAAATCATGGCAATTTTTTGTCCTCTGCTTACAATAACAACATATATTTTCAGAGAAAAAATGGAGATTACAAAAATTGAGTATATTTCTTTCTGCTATCATGCTGCTTCCACCCCTATCAAGCTTCAGCTTACAAGAAAAATAACTTTTAAAAAACCACACATGAGCTCTGAAGAGCATTGGCTATTGTACCTGACACATCACAACCCCAACTGAACTTCTAAGAAAAAAAATGGAGATTAATAATAATCAATGACCCATTACAAATGTCACATCAAAAGAAGATTGCCAGTATACTTTGCTATGAATTCTGATTTTAATTCAAACCAGAGAAAGGAACAGTGATTGAAAAAAGTCAGCTGAAAAATTAGATTTCTTATAGTAAATTTTTAAGGCTATGCTGTATACAGAGTTTCTGATCAAATCTAAGGCATGAAGTCTAGGCATGTTCAAAAGTAAGATTTCATCCTAACACCTAAATTCTAAATGAAGCAGTATATAAAGACCCAACTTCAGAAAGCATGTAAAGTATCACACTTTACAGAAAGACACAGGTAGCATATAGGAAGCACAACACAGAAACGAGATGATAAAACTTAATGTAAGATCAGCAGTCATAATATACTAACTACCCACCTATCAAAACCCCAACATGTTTCAAGGAAAAAAGGGTCCTTATACAAGAGAATCAGATCAGAATTTTAGTGTGTGGTAACTTACCCTTGGCCAACAGCCAAACACCCACCCAGCCGCTCTTTCTCTCCCTCCTGAACACGATTGGGGCAAAAATAAGATAGAAGACCTTGTGGACAAAGATAAAGACAAGTAGATCACTTACCAGTTACCATCATAGGAAAAACAGGCTTGGCTTCATTCCTTCATTCCAAATTCCTCTACCCACAGCCATCATCCCAAGCAGCACAGCGGAGTGCGGAGTGGCATTTGCAGTCAGTACATAACAGTTCCTCTCTTGCCACTCCTTCCTTGTCACACCTTTCCCCTCCTCCACCATGGGTCCTCTCCAAGGCTGCAGTTCTCCAGGATAAACCGGATCCAGTGTGCCGCCTCCACAGTTCCTTCAGGTAATATCCACCTGCTCAGGCATGGTCCCCTCCACAGGCTGCGGGGGAATACTTACATCCTCATAGTCTCTTCCAGGGGCTGCAGGTGAATCGCAGCAACAGCACTTAGAGCACCTCCTCACCCTTCTTCTTCTCTGACCCTGGTGCTCATAGGGCAAAAGTAAGTTGAAGGAGTCTGTATTTATATCATGTTGTGATAAAACACAAAATGAAGTCCAAGAAATGTTCCCTTTTCAGGATATAATTTATTAAATGTGCAAGCTATGACAGCTTACTTATAGAAAAAAGTGAGTTTAATAGAACTTGAAATTTGAAATCTGAACAGGTCTAAAATCCTTACTGAGCCTGTTAGGTGGATGAATCTGCCAGATGGCATAGAAGACATTAATACACGTTTAGAAAAAGCACCTTCATGTGTGAAATGTTAATTTTATATAAAACAGCCCAATGTGTATTTGTCTTGCTTCAGTTAACCTCATTAGTACAGAGAAACAACTGTATGATAGAAAGAGTTATCAATGCAATTCTAAATAAAATACAATTTAAAAATTGCGGTGGCGTTCAAATATTCCCTTTCTGTGAATCAACAGCCACAAAAAATTATAAGACTATTTATCATCTTTTTATAATGAAGCTTCATCATTGTTGTCTGATGATGTGTATATGATGCCAGGGGTATGAATAATGTCATGAGTTATAAAATAAATTATAGTTTTTATTTACAGTGAACAGGAACACAGTATTAAAAAAGGCTCATTTTATATATTTTCAGTGACTGCAATTAACCATGTGCCATTTGTACTCTTTTTAATTCAGGGGCAGGTGAGAGCCTTAATGGAGTGGTGAATATGAGGGGACTGTACAGTTTTATCCATGTTACATGAGATGCTGTGTGTATGATGTCAGCTAGCAATAAGGGGGAGAGGAGAAAAGGTTCTCTTTCCATCTTGAGCTCTTTTCTCCACTAAATTTTCATCTGAAAACGTTCAAAGTCTCAGTGTCACACAGGCTTTGGGATAACCTGCAGCACAGTGATGGGTGAATGTCATGTAACATTGACAAAGCCTACATAAAACTATTTGACACAGGAAAAGCTTGCAAGGTGAAGTTCTAACCATCCTTGGGAATGTTGGCCTGTTTCTCATCCACTGCTGCTTTGAGAACTTGTTCCAGGACTCCAAACAAATCTGAAATTTCCTACATTGCAGAGAAAACATTGTTCCAGTCTAAAACTCAGCAAAATACAAAACCAGAACTGTGTATATTAAGGACAAGATGCATGAAATGGAAGACTTGTCTTTTTTATCTTCGATTCCCGCTCTGCCTCCCATAACCTTGGGAAGAGGAAGAACTAGGTTAAATGATTTTATTACTGTCAGCTATGTGGACTGAAAACAGTCACCTCTCGTAAGCGTCTCCCATCTGTGTGAATGGATGGGCATGCCAAGAACAAAAAGTCTTACTGAATGCTTGACATGTCATCAACACTGATAGTCCTCGTTTTGACAGCTGTTGTAGTGACATTTGTGAGTGTGGAAAGAATCTGAAGGAGAACACCAGCTTCACCAAAGGATACAATTCCATGAAGTTGGTCTACAGCAACCTCCCTCATTCTTCAAACCTGGCTGAGAAACAAATGTTTAGCATAACACTAGCGCTGTGCAAAATTAATCCACTCTAAAAGAAAATATATGTATTCATGTACACACACACACACACAAAATATATTCTGTGGACTTAAGACATTTTGCAAAAGGTTATTGACTTCTCCAAATGTTGCTGTTCTACAAAAAAAATGGGTCATGAGTTTCTGTTTTACTGCCTGAGAAAACTCAAGTGCTAATTGAGTATAAGTACAAGTAATCCATTTTCTTATTATTTCTTATTATTGTTGGAAATTTATTTTGATGTGTTCAAAAAAAGGGCACTGGCTGTACATTAAATCTTGATAGTTTTTCTTTTAATTCGGATTTTTATATATTTTTCCATTTGACTTTAAGCATTACTTTTCTTGAGGATAAGTCCTATGAAAATTGTTAAAGTAACAGAACTAACAACTTTTAGACAAGTTGTGTAATTTGGCCTTCTGAAAACTCTGGGATATTGCTACAGTGTTTTTTTGGGGGGATAAACAAATCTGACTTCATTTACAGTGGCTCGCAATATTTGGATGCTCCTCTGATGCAATGAACTCAGAGGACAGAAATCAACTTAATAAACATATCTCCTCCCTCAGTTCATACAAGTGCAATCAAGTGCTATTTTTACCTTTTTGTTGACAAAGTGGCTTATTGCAGTCCTGTGTCCCCATCTCCATTCATTGACAATTTCCTCCATAGAAAAGCAATAAAAGTTTAAAAAGAAAATGTACCTGCAACTGCATGGAAGGCAGTGTGGCAGCTGAGAAAGATTCTGTGTCATTACCTCCAAGCAGAATATCATTCCTACTCTGCAATTAGTGTTATTGAATCTGACCTGGGCACTGCATAGAGCATCATAGAACTTAAATTCCACATCTAAATTATAGAGCAGAAGTAGCCTATAGGCTTAGATTTAAATTAAATTTACCAACTGTCAACTTTGCTTAGCAAGTAGTGCATCCTAAAAGCTGGCCATGGGTAATATGTACTGATTGACCCAGCAAGAAGGGAAAGGGGGAATGTATGGCCTATGCTTCAGAATTTCCTCAGTTATATATATATCCAGAACACATAGGAAACCCAGAATTCCATCTGACTATGTTGCCTCAAGGGCCACATGCCTTGTACTATTCGTTTGTAACAAGGTCACATGGCTGACAATAAAGAGGGGAGAAACCCTGAGGTCCTTCTTAAAAAGTGAAAGACAACAAGGACAGTAAGACATTCAGGCATTCCTAAATTAACTGTTTTCATTTTTTCAAAATATTTTAAAATGTTGTTTATTTCCCTACAATAGTCTTGTCTTTTTTTTTAATCTCTATTCTTTTGTTCCAAAACAGAACCACTGTTTTACAGACATTGTAGCATTTGGTTAGCTGCAATCATGTCCCCCAGAAAAATACCATCATCCTTCAGAAGTAACCTGTTCCTCCTACCCACTGTTATCACTCATGCTTGGATGTTTCCAGATGAGCTAACACATTGGAGGAATTCAGCAGTCACAGACAGCTTCCAGCTCGGTCAAGCTCGTAAATTACTCCCTGCATTTGTGTGACATTTCTGATATCCACGGGGAGCTCCTCTAAGCTGGCCCAGGCACTGTGAAGTAAACAAAATTCAGCTTCTCTGCTCAGCTCGCCTTCCCTCCTTTGTGCTATGTCCAGTTACAGAACTGTTCCCCTCTTTTTGAAGATATGTCTTTATTTTTTTTTTCAGTTATGTAGGTGGAATTCCTTCTGTTGACACTGTCGTTGCTGTCTTTTCAGGCCTTATTTGTTCTGTGAGAAGTGCTGTGGGTGCCAAAACAGCACTGGCTATTCGTATGGGCAATATTTCTCTTGCAAATAGCACACTCCGCATAAATACCAGGCTTAGAATTTCAAATATTGCAAACAGAAACCTGCAAATCCTGCATGCAAAAGGGTAGTGAACTTTACTATATCAAGCCCTCAATTTCTGCTTGGTCTATAGTACATCTTCTATAAAACTATGCAGTCCTGATATGAACTTCCTATACAGCATGAAATTCACCAGATCTCTGAACAAATTGCTCCAATATAATTACCTTCGGCATTAAAAACCTGTTTATTTTGTCTCCATTTTTTAATTTCAGCTTCCAGTCTTTGAGTCTAGTCTTCTCTGAATGATGTTTTTTCTAACAGGTTAAGGAATTATCTTTAGTCGGAAATCTGTTCCCCATGCAGGTATTTAACTGATCAGATGGCTTGATATTCAGATAAACTCAGTAGTTTAAAATTCCTTACTCCAAATTTAAGGCACATGGACCAGAATGTATGCATGTTTTCACATGCTGACTGTGCAAACAGATCATTTCCAGATTACACTGGGATGGATTTTTTGGGAGGAGCGGGAGTGGGGAAGAATCTTTATAATCTATTGACAAGCTTTTTAAACTACTGATTCCCTAAATGAATGGGACAACAGGACTCATCAAAGTTTTTTTATGGTAATGTATTTTAACTATGTCTGTGACATTCTTTTGTTAAAATATTCAAAGATCAGACTAGGACACCTGATACTCATCCTGGGACCTGATATTTAACCGATTGTCTGTGGTTCTNGGATGGGACCTCTGGAGGTCATCTGATTAAACCACCTGCTCATGCTCCTGAGCTGGTTGCTCAGGACTGTGTCCAGGTGGCTTTTGCATACCTCCAATATGGGAGACTCCACAACTTCTGTGTTGCGTGCGGGTTCCCGGACAACGCTACATGATCAATGTGATCAAGCGAATGCCAACTTTATTCCCAAATAGCTCGGCTTATATACATAGTGTTCCACCCAATTACGCAAGCCCATTGGCTGCAAGCAGCTGTGCACACATGTGCCTCTATATGATTGGCTGCTCAATGCTGAGCATGCGCAGTACATGTGCATGCGTCAGCCCTCTCCACTTCCATGTTTATATCCGACTTCGAGCCATGTGGCCTCTAAGTCAGTCAGGTCTGGATTGCTCACAACATGTCCGTTGTCTTCCCACAGTTCCCAAATCCTTTCCACAGTTGCTACTTACCAGAGTATACTCTTCCATTTCATGTCCACAAAGCTATGCACTTCACAGCAGACACATTGTCTTCCATTTGGGGCTTATAAAACATAAAAACTTACCTCAATACACAGTCCAGACTGGTTTCTACTACTGATTTATCCCTTGCATTGTTAATTATTCCTTCAATATATGTCGTCAGCAAGAGTACATTTGCTTTTCTTGCTGGATAGACAATAAATCCCTGGGATAAACTCACCAGGAAATTTCTGACAGAAGTAGTAAAAAACTCCCTCAAGTAAAATGCTGATTTTTCAAAATGTTATTGAACTTACCCTTTTCCCTAGTAGCAGCTCCACAAATACTTCAACTTCTTTGTAAATATTACAGAATTCAGAACTAATAAATCCTACAAATGCACTTATTTCACCTAGTTTTACTTGTTCTGCAACAAGAAAAGCAACACACACAAAAAAGCATATTGTAAGAAGTTATTTTAAACAAAAAATTATAGAAGGCGGCTTAAAATGCATTGTGAAAATACATTTCATATACACACTTAAGTTAAATAATTCATTCACTATTATGCCCCATTCAGCTATACTGTCAGCTCCTGGGAAGCTCCAGAATATCTATTGGGATTCATTTAGATACTGTTAGTTTCGGATCGGGATCATAACTTAACCATAACTTTAGTTAGGGTTGTTACTATAGTAAAGCCATAACAATGATACACATAAATATCTATCAACTTCTGTGAAATTATATCTTTAAGTATAAACCTTTTCTAAGCAAAGCAAACTGATGTTTTGCCCAGCGACGGGACAAGGGGCAATGGGCACAAACTGGAACACAGGAAGTTCCACCTGAACATGAGGAGGAACTTCTTTACTGTGAGGGTGACAGAGCACTGGAACAGGCTGCCCAGAGAGGTTGTGGAGTCTCCTTCTCTGGAGGTATTCAAAACCCGCCTGGATGCATTCCTGTGCAACCTGCTCTAGGCTAACCTGCTTTAGCAGGGGGGTTGGACTAGATGATCTCTAGAGGTCCCTTCCAACCCCTACCATTCTATGATTCTATGATTCTATGTTCCTAAAGAACCAGTAATGTTTTCCAACAGTACTGAGTATTTTTCTCTTGAAGGCAAGACCTTTCTATTAAGAATACACAAATCTTGAATTCTGAATTTTTCCAAACTCTTTCCTTTCTTCTCACCACAACTCTTAATGTCCACGATAACAAAAAGTACTAAAGCTATTCTAATTGCACAAACAAGTCAGATCTTTAAATCGGCATTAACTTGCTTAATTCATTTGAAGTAAATTTAAACATGTGACAGAAAAAGACATAATCCAATACTAATAAGACAACTTAAACTTCCTTTTTACAAACATTGTTTATAAATATTTACTTATTGATGTAATTCTATTTAATTCCATCCCATCTTTATGTCATTAGAAAAATAATTATTTCATAATTCTGCTGGAAATCCTTGCAACTCTTTACTTGTTTACTTATTTTAATATTAAAACAAATCTACAGCTACTACGATGTTTATTAAACCAGTACTAATAAAAGTGGTTGAAAAGCCCCACAAATAGCTGGAAATACATTATGTCATTCCAGTCTCTCTAACTCAGGCCCCGAAGTCATGAAACTAGGCAATACTCAGTGAAGGTATGCTAACCTACACTAGCTGGACCCTAATTTTCATGAAACAATAATATTCCTCCACAGATACAAGAAATAAACCTCACAAAATTAGACATAAATCAAAATGAATTGCTGGTATAGTTTTGCTATTCAGTGAGCTGTTAACCCAGATCAAATAGCCAGCTAACCCATGTTTAGCATGCTTTTTCCACAGCCAAAATTCCTTTCCTTCTTTACCTCTCACAAAATAAGAAGAATAAAGAAGAAACTGTTATCTAAGTCTGCAAGTTTCAGTGGTTCAAATGTATTTTGGATGACACTTTTTCTAAAACATCTTGGAGGAATAAAATAAAAAAACAGGAATTGCTTTTCACGCAATAAAAGCCTTTAGCTTCCTCCTAATTCTGTTCCTCTGAAGTTAGGGAGAGTTTATCATTGTCATTTATAGGAGAAGAGACAAGACAAAGCTTAGCAAGTCTGAAAACCCTACCTGTAATCTCCATTGAGGATCTAAATGACATTCTTGCAACTAGTACAGGGAGAAACAACTCATGGTGAACTAAAAGTGATGATACCAAGAGGAATCATTTTGAGACTCACGTAATCAGTAGAAAAAATCCTCCTAAGCATCACAGGAACCATCAAGAGACTATAAGCAGTTGGGAAAGATATAAAATTTATGAAAAGAGACAGTCAAGAAAATGCAAACTGTCACAAAAAAAAAGAAACACAGAAAAGAATGAAGCGTTACACATTTGTGAAATGATGCAACGCACAAATTAAAGCAAAAGCTTGATGTGATGGACACAAATTACAGTAAGATTACATTTCATAAGTCTTGAATGAAAAAGCTAACAAACACACTGAAGTATGGTAGAAAACAATGTTTCATACACCTGTCATTGAATTCATTATTTCAGAAGAAAACAGTGATTACATGTTGATCACTTGCTATGGAAATGTTTCTAAACAAAAAAAAGTAGGAATTTCTAAAAAATAAATTAAGATTTTTCTCACCTAGTGTGAGATTATAATAGGTAGCATAGCCAGTTTACATTCATTGTTTAAGCCCCACTTAAAGTCAATGTATAGAAGTGATCATTGCAAGGAAGTGATTAATTCATCCCATCCATAACTAGGTAACTAAGGTTTTCATTGCTTGTTCTTGGAAGAAGCCCTCCACTCTGCTACCTCATAGCCATAAAGACGGTCTAGACAACGATGCTAGTATTGAGAATGTACTTTTACTTGTCTAAGGGTAGATGAGATGAGGCTAACTCGTTTCCAAATGTGTTACTCTCAAGAAAATCAGATCAGTTCTCCCAGGTACGACGTTTTAGAAATCAGATGATTAGGGAATCACAGAATCACAGAATGGTAGGGGTTGGAAGGGCCCTCTAGAGATCATCTAGTCCAACCCCCCTGCTAAAGCAGGTTTGCCTAGAGCAGGTTGCACAGAAACACGCCCAGGCAGGTTTTGAATATCTCCAGAGAAGGAGACTCCACAACCTCTCTGGGCAGCCTGTTCCAGTGCTCAGAAAAAGGGAATGGAACTTCATGGCCAGAGCTACAATTCAAAAACATGTTTTAAATTAATCTTGGTGTTAAGCAGATACTGCTATTGGTAAGCTGTCATGCTCCTAGCTCTATTATTTTTAATTTACAAACATGATTTATACAAGAATTCCCAGTTGAACCTGTCTTAGATTTTGTCCAATTCAGAATGCAACGGAGTTGAATCTCAAGTGAAGATTTCTAAAACAAAAAGTAAGTAGTTATGCTAAATATAAGGTCTTGCAAAAAACTAGAAAAAAAAATTCTATTACATGCTTGCAGGAATTGTTCCTATATCTCAATGCAAATCCATTTTGTCTACAAACAAGCATTTCTTTTTATTGTATTTACATGTGTGTTTTATATTCTAGGTGATCAAAAATAAAAATATTATCATTTGTAGTTATTTATGGTTAATTATACATGCCACTGTTTACCTCGGTGTTTATTCAGTTGTAATCAAGGAGTTTTCATTTTAAAGGATATTTAAAAAAAAATATAGACTACACATACTTAACATTAAATTTAAAATTAAATATGTGTAACTTAGAGCTATTTTTACTTAATCTGTTGCATAGCTGTCCTCAGCTCATACAAAACAACTTTGTTTATGTAATGCAAAAATGGTGCAAAGGGTCTTCTGCCTTCCTGTACCCACAGATCTTCCCATAGTACAGATTTTATTTTCATTCAACTTAGCATGTAGCTCTAGAGTTGTGAAAGGAATGAGAAACATGAAGAAATGTGACCAAGGGATTCACTATTCTTAAATGAATTGAACAAATACCACAGAAGACAATATGGGAAATGAAGTATGAATAATTATTATGTACTTCTCACATATCCTGTAGATTTTAATACAACTTTAGCACATCTCCAAAAAGAACTCACTACAAAACGTATGGCATACATACAAAATATAAAATACAGTGATATGACAAATATTTTATTGGAGTCTCTCTCAGGACACCTCACATAACTTAACTTCCTTTCAAGCCCATACAGATAAAAAAAAGGGTATCACAGCTTCATGAGTTGTGTATATGTATTTATGTACATATGCACATATTCACAGCCACAAACATCATAAAAATCTTTATTAGCTCCCAAATCTTTACATAAATATTCAACTAATGTGTAAACCAGTTTTATTTTGCCCATGTGGCTATGACTAAGCTTGACTCATGACAATGACAAATGTTTCCATAACAACTAACACTCTCTGAAATTGGAAAATGATAGAGAACTTATTAAAAAAAAAGAGACAAAAGTTTACCCAGTCCAGTAACTTGACAAAATAAACAATCTGACCATATGAAACATTAATTAGCTTTATATAATTAATTTAATCCTGACTTAAGCAGCTGTTGTCCACCTAGCAGAAACAGCATACAACAGTCCCCAAGCTTCGTTATCACTGATATTTAAGTAATCAGAGTGTTTTTTTCATTATTGTCTGGACATCAGTTGGTCTTTCTCACATTACAGCATACTCTGTCTAAAACAGGCCAGATGTCAAAATTAAAATAACAGAGCACATGGATTAGTCCTTTTCAACTCTTTTAGACTTGATAGACTTACCAGATAGTTCTTAAAGCAAAAAGTAACCAAACCAATAAATCTAACATGAATTAGGCTGTGATTTAGAGGATGAAATAAGAGTCATGGTAACACTTCCACACATGAAAATTTTCCTACACGTACAGCAGCAGACTTTTCAAGCTGTCAGGCTAAGTCAAACAGATCCTGTACTGGAGCTTGCTCTTGGTGCAGCTCTCCAGGATTCCAGTGCACTGTTTCTCCAGGTGAGACTCATACTTACAGTGCAATGTTTTGTCTTTTCATACCATTGCCTTTGCTTCCTTCTCACTCAGTGAGTGGGAAGAGGCTAGTGCATACCTAGATCAAATCAGCCCCAGTATGGACCACAGAACTCACCTGGATCCAGAAACATATACTATACCACTAGTTTAGGTATAGGCATAAGGACTGTGTTATCGTCTGTCAGTTTCCCAAGCAGAGAAAGACCTCACTCACTTGGAAATGTGTACATTGGGGAAGAAAGTAGAACACTGGTGAGCCACTAAGAACTTTTAATGTGTATGTATTTATAAGTGAGCTGAGATGCTTCTAAGGAGTTCATGTTGCCCTTCCATCTGGAGGAAAACAGGGGTATAGAACCAAGTCCTCATTTTGGAAAAGGAGGCACCATGGACCTTGCATATATTTTATACTCAGATATTTTCTGTGAAAATATTTCTGGAAAAGTAAAGGCTGCCTGACATTTCCTCCACTAACCTTTTCTGAGTCTTTGTCTCTTATCCAACCATCAAGAGCTGGTTATCTGTTCAAGGAAAATTTTGTGGACATGAGAAGGAGGAGTTGAAGCAGTTCAGACTGAATGAAATTACAATTATTGAACAAAACATTTTCATAATCATATATTTCACCGCCACTTTTTGCAGACAGATCTAGCACAGAAGGAGCTGGGGCTAGGAAGCCAAATTCTGGCAGACACATGCTGTTTAGAAGGGTGCTTTTCAGCATGCCAATGAACAAGCTTTGATTTAGACAGTAAAGAACTTTTTAAAAATAAATTGATATATGCAGAAGAGATTTTAAAACAGAATTCTTTATAATAACTATTTCTTTTGGATATCAAAGTGAAGATTTGGCCCAATAAATGTCAGGTACAGCAGGAGCTTATACGTAAGAAGTGCCAGACCTATTGTTTACGAAACCTTATACAGAAAGCATCTTAAATCACCCACACTCTATTTTATAATTTTTGCTGTATCCTCATATGTAAATAGCAGAAGATAACATTAATTAATATTTAAGATCTTAACATTTTAGAAAAATAAGCTGTAGTTAAAATTAAATTATCTTATGCTAAGAATGTTTACATGAAGCCACAGTAAAACCCTTATTTAATTATTAACATCTTTCTAAAATACCTACAGCAGATCTTCTTTCAAATAATAGAGTAATTCTCCCAGTCTCTATTAGCAGAAAGCATTTTCTGCAGCATAATACGCCTCCAATATTGACTCCAATTTGTATGTTACCAGAAGATAATATGTCCCCAAATCCTTTATTCTCACCATCTACAGCTATGGGTTTCTTGCCATTGCACAGTGAGCAATACATAAATTACCTAAGAACCCTGAGGGGAAATAGGAAAGTGATTTCAACAACAAAATGTATCTTATAATTTAATAACAGAATGGTTGAGATTGGAAAGGGTTTCTAGGTTGTCTTTTCCACCACACCTGCTGAAGCAGGGTTACTTAGAGCGGGTGCCTAGGACCATGTCTTCACACGTCTTGAATACCTCCAAGGATGAGGACTCTACAGTCTCTCTAGGCAACATGCGCTAGTGCTCAGTCACCCTCACAGAAAAAAGGTTTAATACATTAAATACACTTTTATATCAAAAGGGGAAGAGGCTTTATGTTGAAGTGTTTTTCCTCTGGAAGGGTTAAATTATCAGTCACTTTTGGAAAGAGATCAAGGACAATCTCTAGTTACAGAGACTGACTCAACTGATGACACTTTAAAATCGTAGTTTAACAATTGTTTGCTTAATTTCTTTGGGATTTATTTCAGTGCTATAATGAAGTCAGTTGGTTTTAATACACATATAATGAATATGAGATTTCCATTATAGTTCCGCTTGAATTTAATGCATCCTTATTTTACCTCCACTAATAATGTTATAATACTAAATTGAATTAACATACTCAGCATATCATTGGTATTAGAACCCAGGGGAAACCTCTCCAAGGAAGCTATAAAGAAACCCTAATTTCCTGCCTTGTGTTTTGTATTCTGCTCTTCCTACAGGCATTCCCAGACAATGGCTCATATATTGCTCAAACGTAGTTCTTGTTATGCTATATAACAATACATAATTTAAATCTGTAAACAAATACTGTGCTCAGCAATTCCAGGGATATTGACCATTGAAACATCTACATTAGATGGGAAGTTCTTTTATCCTCCATTCTTCATGATAAAGAAATGCAAAACAGACATGGTCTACTAGTTATTTTTATTATATCTCAGAAAATGACATGCTTTTTTAGTCTGCATCACAATGTATACAATGTGGTCTTCATAAAAGGACATCATTATATAAATTTTCTAATGAAATGTGCATAACCAAGAAACATGTCATTATTTACAACATCGTATTATCTGAAAGCCTATGCATTTCATTGGGTTGGGCCCACATCCTTAGTGAATTGCTTGATGGTGGACTCTAACAGATTGAGTTTGTATAATGTAACACAGTTAGTTACATGCCTATATTCCGTAACACAAAATATGTGTTCAGAATAATACTTGGCAGATATTAAGTCAACTTCTACTATTGAAAATCTTGAGAATGTAATTTGTGATCTAGTTGGTATTGAAATTATATTTTCAAAGGTAAGTGTCATTTATGTATGCAGGTATACACAGCCAGCTCTTAGCATGGAATAAAAAAATATGTATGAGACCATAAATGTTAGTTTTGAGATAGGTCATTTACAATTATTAACATATCTGCTTTCCAGTACATATGTAATAGTCTTCTCTTCAAGGTCATTTTCATTCCTATCGACTTATAAAATGAGCATATGTCAAATACATACAGCAGTGTATTAAATTCAAGATGACACCAAGTGTTATTATGGATGCTAATCATGCTTCTTAGGGTTGTAACTAAGGATCAACATAGCACAGAGCTCAAATATGTTAGGTCCTTTGCTTGGAGAAATAACACGGGTTTTTGTCTGAAAGGGCTGTGAGCTAAAACAATTCACAGGAAATCAGAAGAAAAAAATCAGACAGAATAAATTATCTGATGGCTGGAATCAATGCTTTAATTCACATTTTTAATAGGGTGAAGTGTATTAGAACTAGTTGAAGCTAGACTGAAAGAGGAGGAAAAAGGAAATGAGGTGAAGTTAGAGCAATGAAAAAGGGTAAAAGGGCAAATGTGGAAAAGAATTTCTGAAAGACATTGGAGATTAGAGCAAACAGCCAAATCAGAGTAGATGAAAGTCTAGTTGAAACTATGCAGGACTTTAAATGAATAGAAGTCCAAGCTTTGTTTGCTTCTGCAGCTGATATTAATAATGTTTCTTACTGATCTTTTCAGCTGCCCATCAAGACCAGTGATAATACACTATTTTGCTATCTTAAGGCCTGGACAATTTTCACACTTCATCTTTAGTTATAATTTTTTCTCCAAACAATGATTACATATCTATTCTTTCATTTAGTTTAAAGGTATCATGAATTCCAATATAGCAGGGTATTGAAAAATTAAAGGATGGTACCTATAGCTACATTGTAGTACATGGTACATTTTCATTAACATTAATGGCCTTTCACAGACGAATAATCAGAAATTTGTCAGGTAAACATTACTTAATTACTTTTTTTTCCCCAGAATACATGACAATGTATAGTTGTTCTTTAGGGTAATCAAATATGTGATTAATTTTGCAACAGATCAATATTCAATTGTGAAAGAGTTATCACAGCCTTGTTTGTCACATCCTTGAATTCTGCGTATTGTTCTGGAAAAAAGCCTTCACTTGAATAAGCTGAATGTTTATTAAAATAATTAAATCACACACTTTTTAAAATTGTTGTTATTATTACTCTTTTGTTCTTAAAATATAAGAAACTAGATACTATCTGGACAAACAGCAATGTCTGAAATACTACTAGCTGAAACATCTTTGGCCAACAGAGGATAGCTACTCGCTGGTTTACCCAGGCAGCAGGCTTAGGATGTGATTCAGTTCACACTTGCACAAACAGGATCCTTTAGATCCCATCGTAGAGATTGATACAGGAGTGCACAGGGTCCTGGATTCTGCTAGTAGTGTTTTGAAGGATTGCTTTGTATTTATTGCAGGACAAACGACTCTTCCTCTAAAATCAGCCTCTTAGCTGAGAAACATCAAAAGCATGCATCCTCTTCCTGCCGAAATGTGTTTTGTTGCTTTTGTGGGATGTTTTAAAAGAGTATTTCCTTTAAATTTCTTCACTATTTATTTACATATTCACTGGTAATACTAAAAGTTTATCCCTTTCTTATCACAGTGTGTAATTGTTTCAACCTTGCCCAAGCCCTTCAGATTCAATCAGTGGTTTCAAATGGTCTAAATATTTTCCAGCTTCTTTAGAAAATA
>VZSC01012141.1:145214-160339 GCA_013398225.1 Steatornis caripensis | reverse complement strand
TTAACAGCCAGCCCAGCTTTAAACCGTGACACCACTTGTTCTTGGCCTTGATGCTGGAATTCTAGAAGAAAATGCTAAGACTCTTTTACATGGGAAGTCAAGCCAAACACTCAAAAGCCTTAAATAGCTCTCAAACAGAAATTAATTGTACTTGTAGTTTCCATGGTTAATATTTGCTCACAAATATTACATCAGAAAGGTAGATCATGTAATTTACCTTAGAATTTCTGTTGTTATTCACAGAACAAACCACTCTGGCTTTTGCTCCCAGAAATGGATCTACATATGCAAGCAATTGTGTTATATGGCATCATGAAAACCAATGATGCTCCAGGTAAACTTATAAGCTACAATTCACATAGTGAATATACAGGATCAGGTCTCTGATTAGTTTTCTGCTATTCTTCTTTACCAATTAATCACACTGAGGTTGATTGAGCAGGTAAGATTCATCCTAACTAAAATCAATAGAGCTATACAGGGCATTAAACTGCCCAAGATGTTTAAAATTCTCTAAACTATCTTCTACGGCCCAGTGTGCCCAGGTTTCACAAGTTAACAACGTCGCATGTGTATTTTTAAGGAAGACTAAATAGTCAAAAAGCATAAAAAATATTTGCAACCATTTGTAACTCAAGATCAGATTCATCAGAATACTCACATTCATACTGTTGTCTGATGCATTAAGACCATCCAGATCTTTATACCAATCCTTGTATGTTCCAATATGTTGCATATATACTTCCTATATAGTATCTTAATAGTAAAATAAAAACAACAAAAAATGAGTTGTTATTGTAATGAGAACTGTTACTTGATAAAAATGTTGCCAGGGTAAATTATTCCAATATTTTTAGATATTTACATGGTAGAGATTCCATGTCTGCTGCTATGCATTCCAGTGGTTCCTTTTTTAAAAAACAGGAGTGACGACCCCTTCCACAGTCATTAATTAAGTCATTAAGAGGTGACCTAACAGAATATCAAAGGTAGAAAAGCTGTTGAAGGAAAAATCTTTTTAGAAAAGAATAGAAAAAAGGGGAGGTATTGAAACTGCTAAAATATTCTTTAAACTTTTTTCTCAAAGCAAGAGAGGCACATTACATTCTAGTTTCCAACCATTATTGAGATGAAACAGGAAAAAAAAGCCCCTGACATTTCAAAATACTGCCCACAGGAAAACTCAGGGAATCTAAACTGAATTAGAATGGCATTAGTAGTGCCCTGGCCATATACACCCTTACAGAGAAATTAAATATACTAAGTCACATAAATAATGATCTAGATAATAAAAAATTTAGGGAAAGAGATTCCTCTCTGCTTTTCCTGTGGAGCTATAAGCTGAGTAAAAAAGACACATTTCTCTTACTGAGGATTCAAGGCAAATGAAAGCACCTTGGTTCAAAGCACAGAAACTCAAAACCCCTTATGTATTTAAGATTAAACTTACCAACATCCCATTAAGACTTTGGTTTTTAAATTCATGCTACCAGACATCTACGGTTGGTCTTTAGCTTTAACATCACAGTGCGACTAAATGCAAGTTTCAACCCTAAACCCCTTTAATATCTACATATTGTCATTTTCCTTCATCTACCTCAAGAAGCTTAAATCCAGTAGACAACCTCAAACCACACTAACTCGACTCTATTCCACACAAAATACCATTGCAGTTGCTTTGTTTCACCATTCACCACTCTTTGCCCAGCTGATTGCCCAAGTAAACAAGGACTTTTAATTCCATCCAGTTACTCCTGAGTCCTAGAAAGAACATTAGATTAATATATAGCTCCAGAATAAGTCTCCAGATTTGAATAGCAAGAATAAGCAGGGAGAAGAAGTATATTTCTTCTCCTGATATGGTGTTTTGTCAGTCATTCTCAGTGTTTAAACAGAAAAAAAAAAAGAAAAAGTATTCTATTCATCATTACTATTCATCTGGCTTCCACTTCCAGCTCTTTTGCTTTTTTCACTTGATTAATCCATCTTTTTTATTCAGTTCTGTTATGGGGACATAAAAGTAGAGAAGTTCATACACTTCTGATCCTTTCTAAAATCAAGGACAAAGAAAGTTACAGGAAAATGCCAATAAGCAGAGAAATGATAATTATTTTCTCAGCTGCTAGCTCTCAGTTTGAAATGATCAGAAACCCTGTATAGTTTCATTTCCCAAATGTTGGTACAAAAGCATGAAAGAAGACATGAACAACCACATTATTGATGCCTCTCTAAGGATCACCTCCACTCACACAGAGACAATGGTAAAATTGCCCATAGAGAAAAAAGCACAAAAAGCAGCAAAGAATGGAATGAAAAAGTCAGAAAAATGCAGAGACAAATATGGATAAATATATTCTTTTTACAAAGAGAGAATAATTTGAAATACTCCCTGAAAAAAGGCTAATCACATCCTTTATATTGAGCAAAACTATTTCTGGCGCCAAAAATGTAATTTATTGCCAGTAAAACAGAAAACTACAGAAAAATATAACCTCAACCTACGTAGAACAGAGATGATATTCAAATTAAATCTACAGATTTCTCATTGATCAAGGTCCCTCAGAAATCCAAATTCAGCAGTGCTTGTAAGAGATATTTCACTAAATATCTGTCTTCTAAATTTGTGTGCATGAATACCTAGACTCCCTTAAAACCCTGAGACCCATTAATAATTACTTGAAAAAGAAGGTAAGGAAAAGCATCTGATAGATAAGATTCAACTTTGACTGTACTGCACATGAAAGTATGGGGTTATGATTTCTTTATAGAATTGGGAATAGTCATTTCCTAACCAGAAAAGTGGTAATTTAATTAATAACAAGAGCAGGCTATGGCTATACATGTCTTTTAAAAAACACAGGCATTTTGTGTGCTATGTGTGCTGAGCTGGCTAGATATGCCAGACAAATATGTATACAGTGAAAACAATTCAGGAGGTGGTAAAACTGTCCCCAGAGTAATGAATGGAATTCTATTTTACATTTCTTATAAGATCATTTTCATTTAGAAACCTTTTATTGTCAGACCTTCCAATATTTAAACTTCATTTTAACTGCAGAATCATTTCACAGTGGAGTTAATCTCAAACTAAAAGGGCTGAATACTTCAACAATGTTGACTTGGGGATTTTTTTTAGTTATCTTTATCTGTATTATGAATCTCAATCAACATTTATAAACGGAAACCAAAACATGCTTGAAGAAATACGTGTATTTGTAAATAGGAATTGAGAATAAATTCTTGTTTGTAATGTACGATTTACTGTATTAATCACAGGAAACTTTATGCCATTATGTGTTTCTATTCAAGCTAACATAATAAGATGAAGACCAAATAAATGTTGTCTGTTTATGGATCAGGCTCTTTAAAGGGTTCAGGTCTATCATTTAGCTGCCAAATATGTGACCATCTTTTCAGCTAAGTCTATCTCCAACACTTCCTTCTGCTCTCTCACAGCTAAAAGTTCCCTATGGGAGCTGTTAAGGACCTGTGACTTTTGAAAAAGCCCACTGTTCTCTGCTCATAGCAATAGGCACAATGTGCTCAGTCTTCCACACAAAGGGATGGTCCTTGCCCTGCGGAGTTCGCATGTCAAGAGCAGACACATGTCAAGAGTAGACAGAAACTTGGGAAAGGACAGGCTGTGGAGCATGCTTATTATCAAGTAATTACAATCATTATGGACACTGCAACTGCCAGTCTAGGGTTAAGTTCACACTTTACTCAGACTTGGTTTAAGCCTAAAACTTGACTCACTGAGACTGCTGATTTGCCAGTCATGCAACCAGAGAGGCAGGTCTCACATAGGACATGTTAGTTGATACCCTCAAAGCTAATACTAACTCCACCTTTGGGCTCTTATCCTTCTTACCAAACATTTCTGGAAGCCAGACAGATTCAGCTTCCGGTTGAAAGTATGTGCTGTTGACTCTCCCTTAGATGGAACTGGGGAGGAAAGCTTCTGCTCTGAGCTGAGAAACAAACATCTGTAGCTTTTGCCTTCCAGCTGAATCTAAACTACAGCAGTGTACTTTTTCCTCTCTTAAAAGGCAGCACCAATCAGCAGTCTTTAGAGCATTTATGGGTGTCTGTCACCTTTCATTAAGTAATTCGTTCTCATCTCATCCATAAACTGAGAACTAGCACTCAGGAGCGGTTTACTGTATTGTCCTTCAGGCTACCAATTCACGATAGGGTAGCTTTGACAACAAAGCTGTCCAAAACTGCTCATGGCTGAACTGGGATTCATCATCAGACCAGCTGTGTCAATATAACTGCTTTTGAGACTCTAGGGATGATGACTGACTTAATCTCTATCCAAAACAACCCTTTTGGTTTGCAGACTTCTTTTAACTTAAATCATTTCAGTAACCTTGCTTACAATGGTATCCATACACAATTATACTAACACAACCCAGTGAACAGTGAAATGCAACATGTGGCAAGAGCTTTTCAAATCATCTTTATAATCCAACTAGCACACTGAGAAACTCAGCTGTGACTCACCTTCTTTTTGAACAACTTATGAATGCTTAGCAGCTTAGCACTCCTGGTTGTAGGTCCCCCTACAGATCTGAAGACCTACATGAGGAGGCATTGTTAAAGATGGAAACGTTATTGGAGTGAATTAACCTAGGATGTCTGATGAATTTCTGACAGAAAAGAGCACTTATCTCATACTGATGAGTAGACCTGAAATTGCAAGTATGTAAATTCCATGATCTTTATTTGGACTTCTCCAGAAAACAGCTTCCCATAAATCCTTTAAAGATCTTTACATTTTAATTTGAGAAAATCGAGATGCTCAGAAATTATGGGCACAGTCTTGGTCCACGCAGCATGATTCATCATTTGTTTAAGCGGTACAGGATTCCACACTATTTCTTTAAAGCTCATTTTTGTCAAAGTACTATTTATCTACTTGGCATTAGCTACGTATGTTCATATAGCTGTTCTGCATAATGTATGCTAATATCAACCAATTAAAAAGAAGTCATTACAATCTACTATCACTAAGTTAAATTAGTTACCAGGGAGGTATTCAATAAAAAACCTGTCCTAATTAAGTAGAGTATACTGCAATAATATTTTACATTTATATAGCACCTTACATTTGGCGTTTGACCAATTGGGCTGAGAGAGCAATGCTAAATCACAGCCGATCCCTTTCAAAAAGGGCAGCAGCTAACTGTTAAGTTGTTCTACATCACAGTGGGAAACTTCACAATAACACTGGGCAAAGTCCTAATCTTGCAACACGTAATAGGAATTTTTCAAATTTCGGAGAAAAACAGTGCAACTCCAGACAGGCACTGATATCAATATTCTTCAATAACCTCAGTATTTTAGCCATAATTATGTTTCTTTTATCTGAGTACAGTCTAGAGTGCTTACAGTGAGGATGGAAGCCAAACTGTCTAACTCTGACTCAAATTTGAAGAGATGTTAAATATTTTAAACCTATTGTTTAAACTAGTTGCCCACATCCTCCAACAGAATCCAAAGCTGTTCTGGCTACACTCTGTGCACAGTTTTATTAAAATCCTTCAAAAAAACTGTGTATTTGCAAAAAATATATCGCCTCCCACCTTTCCTGTATTAAAACTTTGAGGCTTTCCCTATTTACTCAATCAAAAGTAGTAAACGACAGGAACTAGTTCTCTAGAAAAGTAACCCCTCAATCTCAATCTTTAGATATATGTACTCAGAGAGATAAACTCTATGTCTCTATGAAGTGTGATAACAATGATAGTCATAATTTTAAGGATATGTCATCACAGGAAATAATGTTTTATATGTTGTTATGGAATTCTTACACAGTAAATGTATTTGGGAAAATGTTTTGTAAACAAAGAATATTGTCTACCAGGAATATATGTAAACAAAAGGATTTTTTTCCTTTTTTTTTTCTTCATTTCTAAGTCACACAAGAACTTGATGAACTCAGCCATATTGGAAAGGGTTAATGGCTGTGGTCAGTAAACTGAAGCCATTGCAGGTGTGAGGTTTAATTGAGAGGCAGATGCACAAAGACAGCAGGTAGAAAAGGAAATTATGTTAGAAAAGGAACAGGGCAAGGTGAATGCAGAATTCTGTAACCTAAATAAAACCATACACATTTAAACAGTGTTCGCCAGTGCTTTGTAAATGATATCAAATGGTTTGTATTTTGTAAGAAGCTCATGATTTTGCAGTACGTGTTCTCTGATATGTGCAAGCATTCCTCACCAATTATTCACTTACTTACAGAAAAAATTACTTTTTCTTAGCAGAACAGAGAGTATGTTCTCATTTTCAAACTTCTGTTTGACATGCATAAGGGGGTATTTTTACTTTCATCCTAGATGAACTGATGATTTTATGCACTGCTCACTGAGCTTCTAGCAGGAAATATATCCTATTGCTCACATACTGTTAAAATTAATCATCTAATAGGAAAGGCCAAGTTCTTCAATCATAACTTCTTCTCAATACATTTTACGGTGTATGTTTTCAGAGGAAAGAAATAATTATGTTAATAGGAAGATCTGCAATCATAACAAGATGGGATGCCTGGGGTTAAGACTATAGTTGCCGCACTGCTGAGCCCTAGCGGTAGGAAGCAGCTTGTAGTGGAAGCCAAAAGGCAACCTTGGGTGAAGATTTTGCAGCATCAGAAAGGTTTGGTTGAAATCAGTGCCCACCCTGCTAAGTTGGAAGGTCTTTGAGAATGCTGATGTGGACCACTAAAAGCATGTGTAAAAATGAAAATATATGCATACAAAGGAGCTGTTTTATCTGCTCAGTTATGTCTTAGTTCTTTCAAGCTCTCTTTCAGCCTACCTTCGATTTAGGGTAAACATATTTAGACAATCTTTTCCTATAATTTCATAGTTGAAAAGGCACGGTGATAAAAAAAATTGTTGCTAATCTCCTCACTGTAACGATACTATGTTTTTGCTTGACTCTCTACGTATTGTTAGTTTATGTGATAAAAGTCTTGCTCCATATACAGTAAGGATCCTAGAGCAGGCAAAACAGCATGGTGGGAGGAAATCCCCATTACCCGGTCAGCAAAATAACAACCTGCCTCAGCTGCTCTCAGGTCTGTTAAAGGAGGGTCATCAGCCCCACAGACTGGAGGTCTTACCCAGCACCTTAAGAGATGAGGAACAGGTAGCTGAAGAATTTTATGGGCTGAGGGGGTTACTGCCTAGGGTGCATTGGGCATATTATGAGGTGTCAGGAATATAATTTCGGGTTTATACAAGAGCTCATACAAGAGGTTTAGATGAGAAAAGAAAAGTGGGGAAAGGGAGGGATCAGGGTGGTTTGGGGAGGAGCAAGAATTGGAAAACTGAGGGATAGGATAATAAAAGGGCCTAGTGGTGTATAAACAGGTTGCTGGTCAGTGTGCTTGTCTGGCCATGCTCCCTGCCTGGTAATGCAGTCTGTCTTATCTTTTCATTAAAATCCATTTCTGACCATCTTCCTGGGTGAGATGATTTCTATTTTGTGAGCATGTATGTATATGGGTGTCTGAATGCTGCAATCATGGGTCATAGGGGCATGTATGTCTGGGATGCCAGCAACTAGAGTGTGTGACGGCATGTACGTTGGTGTGTGATTGCTAAAGAATATCCACCCAGACTAGCCACTGAGAAGGACAAGCGGCCTAGAATCCAGGTGTTGAAGTGGCCATAGGTCTTGGCATGATATGTATGTGAGTGTTTGTGACTGATGTGGGATGCATCATAGAATTGTCCTGCATCATGCATCATCCTTGGATAGAGAAGAGGGCATGATTTTGAAGGAAGCTTGGAAAAACCTTGAGATTTGTGGAGAGACAGGAGAAAAAGCAAGAAGTATTGGAGTGATGTGGATCACTCTTACCTTGGTTGCAAATTAAAATTTTATTCTCATTTTTCACCATGATTATTGATAATTTATAACTGATTGTTATCACAAACCAAAATTAATAACTTTACTTCACACTATTAAAAGAGTACGTGACAGATAGGACTAACATGAATGCTATTATGTGTTTTCTCATTCCTAAAAGTCATGTGCAGCCCAAAGTCTAGAAAATAACCAAAGATGTCCTTTGCAGAGCTTACTTTCCTGCAGTATAAATAGAGTGTAGGGGTGGGGGTGGGGGGGATTCTATGTCTATAATATAAACAAGTTTTCTTTGATCAATGATGCTGATTGGTGATATCTACATCTAGATGAGCTTCAATAGCTGATTTAGGCAATTGTATGTCCCAGAACTAATGAAAGCCTTTCTAAAATGTTACAACAATGAGCTCGTCCAATAAAGTAATTATATAGATCAAATTAGGGGGAAAAAGGATGAAGATTTCTAATGAGGTTATATTGCATATCCTATATACAATTCATAAGGCATTTATTAAAAACATCTATTCTCACCTAATCATTCAGAGTCTGAATGTACACACAGAGCATTTAGTAGATCATAATGGGCAGAATTTAATGCTACACATAGGATAATAAGCATTTTAACAGCCAATTAATCAAAATCTTCTGATAAATTTGCTGCTTTTTCATTTCAGTGCAAATTATAGGTATAATTCACTCCAGCATTAGCTAGTTGGTTAAAAGCTTCTCTCTTACAATTTTCATATGAACTGAATAAATGACAATGTTCCTTAATTATGTCTATATTGCACTCTTAAATGGAGTTAGAATGAGAAATAATTGAAAAATAGTGTAAGGGAACAAACACTTATAGGAATCCTTCTTTCATTATGCATAATCTATTATTTTAGTCTAGATGCATACAAAACTGACTTTGCTTAGTGAATTTACAGCTTAACCAAAAAAAATAAAATGAGACTAACTAACCATGGCACACAGGAAACTGTCTTCATTGCAAATGAGGTGTTAACTGGAGTATATACAGCTGTGGTCTGCGCTAATAACACGAGCAATTCTGAACTAATTCTTCCTTAGCAACTCCTTCATGCTCAGCAACTTCCTGAAAGGCGTTCAAACAGTAACAGTAGACAATAAGTTAAAGAAACAGAAAAGAGTTGGATTAAAAAAAATGAAATAAAGAAAATGCAACGTTTACTTATTAAAAATTCTGTGGAACAAAGAAGCATAAAGATTATTGTCAAAAGGTTTTACAAGAGCATAGACAAATCTACTAACCATTGGTAATTATAACCTGAGAAATGCTGATTTGAAATTAATTTTCCTAATTGTGAAATGCTTTGGGGCCTTTTTTCTTAGTGTATAAAAGCATAATCCAAAATACAGTTTCTGTTGCAGAAATTAAATACAAAAGCCAATCTTCTCGGCATAGAGGTGCTGATCTTTTGAAGCACTAAGGTTCTGTTTAGCCAATCAAAACAAGCTGGCCTATGAAGCCACAAAATGATACGTAAAAGAGGTATCACATTCAAGATATCTTTCTGTGCTTTTTGAATGATATCACATTGCATCTTAAAAGTGGCTTAATACTGAGATCTTTCAAACATGACAATATGATTTATGACACCCCAGAGTCACCTATCACTACACGTGGCTTCATCGAGTTTGAGAAATTTTATGCTCTCGTATGAAGAAAAGCGAGCCAAAGAACAGTGTTAAATTATACAACATATATTAGTTACAGGATGATATGAAATGGTATGAAAATAAGTTTATCATTTGGTCTGTCTCCATCAGTCATTACCTTACCTTTTAGCACATAACAACTTTCCTTAGACAAAAAAGAAAAAAAAAAAAACGGTCCAAAAATATTTAGTAGAACATACAGGAAGAAATAATTGGAAAAATACAATGTTTTAAAAAGCATGAAGTTCATCTGAAAGAAAGTCTTCAGCCCATCAGTTCTAAGCATCAGTATAAAATTAATTTCCATGTAATTTGGAAATCCAAGCAACTGCAGGTTTTAAGATTTTCTTCTTTAGAAATGAATCTATTGCAAATCCCAGACTTTCTTTTACCAGAGTATATTACTGCTTTGTCAAAGTCCACTGACTGAGATTTTAACCTGTCCAATCACCGCCAAAGTCGAAATACTGCACTGTGCACTTTTTTGAATAGCAGTCATCATTGGGAAACTTATGGTGTCTTTTTTTTAGGTTTCTAAGCACTTACAAGATCATAATCACCCTCTGTATATACAGAATTGTGAAATAATCAGGTAAAGCCAACTTCTGGAAGATCACCTCAGTACAGTCTTTAGAAGTCAGCCTGCACACTTCCCTGGTACTCACCAGAGAAACTTCATCAGAAACCAGGTCAGAACATGGGACACCTCAACTCAGCTTCAGCAGCAAGTGCAGCTACAAGGCTTTCAGTAGTCGTGTTTCCAGCTTTTAGGTAGCTTTTAGGTACACAACTTGCATAGCCACTTTATCTTAGACATTGTCTCCTGTGGAGATATCACGAATCAGAAAATGAGACACCGAACAAAGATTTCTCTCTTTTACTGAGCTGCCACATTTTCAGGTATCCTACCTACACAGCCTAGTGGAGAATAACATATTTGTGCACAGAAAACCAAGATGTATAACACGTACTTGAACAGAATTTCCCAAGTGAGGCACTGATATTTTCTGGTTATTGGTCTTATCTCATATTTGAACATGGTGAACATTTGGACTGTGCAATAATTCAGCTTGAAAAAAATGTGACTAGTAACTTATTGCTAAGAGGTATACTTTCCTGTTCAATATGAATAATTTAAAGGGCTACTATTACACATATATTTTTTGTAGTTTTAGTGGCTTTTAACTTTTATTTCCCAAAGGGCCTTTGACTGTGAGGACACTGAAGTTTTTTGAACCTTGATTTGAGAACCAGGAACTTACTTTCTGTATTGGGGAGTACCAGGTTAAATCCCAAATAAAATGTTGCTTTAAACATATCTGAAATTCCTGGACAAAATTTGTCCTGGATGTTTTCTCTCTGGTACCCATTTTAGAAATTTATGCTTTCTCCTAGCCCTTCCTTCTTGATTGCAATTTAATGCCATGTTCATCTTCTCCCTACACTTGTGATTAACTGGGAAAAAAGAAGGAAATGGGAAAAGGAGGAAGGAGTAGACATGAGAAGAAAGAAGGGGAAGAGTCTCTACCTAACTCTGCTACCAGTGAAAAGGTGCGTTGAACTATATCCTAAATCAGAAAGTTCACAAGTTCAAGCTTAGCTGGGGAATGCAGAACTAGTAAACCTTTCAGCCAACCTTTCTTAGCACTCAATAAAACATTAATTTTTCATATCTTTTGCTTAGCCACAGGTAGGCACATTACTGCTAATTTTCAGTTTAGGTTAAAACTCTACAGAGACCTTTGGTTTTCAGTGCCTGAGCTGGCATTTTACAATTTGTGAGGTGTCAGGTGAGTACTCATGAGGTTGAGAACTAGGTGTTGTCTTGTTAATGTGCTTGGCAGGGAAACAGAGCAAATTCACAGCATAAAGAGCCTGTAATAGCCCATGGGTGAGGATACATCTCAGAGCAGATGATGGGCTTTAGAGATCTGGATACAGCAGTTTAAAATTGGATTTGGCGTTTTAAGATTAAGAAGAAGGAAGATTATGATTGCAACTTCAGATTTTGTACTGGTTTTAGCATACAGTCTAAATGTAACTAAAAGCAACTTTATTTACCAGCTTAAGATAGGTTGGTCGAATCTGAGACTGTAAGTGGAAACAGGAAAAAAAAATTACATGACAGAGATATTTAATCTTACAGACAGGCTATATAAAAGAAAAAAATACTAAAAGGCCTAAACTCATAGTATTATTGCAGTTTACTTCTTTCACTTAGATAATCTGAGCAAGAAATTTTAAGAATTTTACAGGTTTCTCCTGTAAGGATTGATAACTGGATACTCTGCATTTTTAATGGGAGCATTCCCAGAGTTCCAAAATAGTTTCCTTTCACAAACCACCAGAAATAAACAAATAAAACTATAAATAACACAAGTAATTTCTCTGCTTCTCTATAAAATAGGCTAAAACATTATTTTTTGTACAACCACTTGCATTGAGAATTTTGTATGCAGCCAAATATTTTGATGCCATTGTCTCTGCTAAATCTTGATGTATATTAGTTTTGCAAAACACATTCAAGTTATGCTCCACTGCAATGACTGATATTCTATGCATTAAACATGTAATCATGTGGCAATTAGGGATGGTGATATATCAGAATAGTATGATAATGAAGTTCACTTTGAAACAGTGTTTGGTAAACAACCTCTGTGTGGGATCTCCTAGGAAATGTTTTGATTGTCTTTTCTGTTTAACAGAAGTTCCTTGCTGGAAGATCGTAAGAAAGTGTCCGTGAAAGACAGGCTTTATCAAAGACACCAGACATAATGTGTCAAAACCAAGGATGATGTAAATCAGATAATTTTGTTGGTTTATATAGAATAATTTGGTTTGGAAAGGACATTTAAGATGACCCAGTCCAACCATTAACTAACACTACCAAGCCCACCATTGAACCATGTACCTAAGCACCACATCTACATGTCTGTTAAATACCTCCAGGGATGGTGACTCCACCCCTTCCTTTGGCAGTCTGTTCCAATGCTTGGTAACCCTTTCACTTAAGATATTTTTCCTGATACCCAGTCTAAACTTCTCCTGGCGCAACTTGAGGCCATTTCCTCTTGTCATGTTGCTTGTTACTTGGGAGTTGCTACAACCTCCTTTCAGGTAGTCATAAACAGAGATAAGGTCTCCCTTCGGCCTTCTTTTCTCCAGACTAAACCCCAGTTCCCTCAGCCACTCCTCATAAGAGTTGTTCTCTACACCCTTCATCAGCTCCATTGCTCTTCTTTGGATGTGATCCAGCACCTCAATGTGTTTCTTGTAGTGAGGGACCTAAAATTGAATACAGTATTTGAGGTGTGGCTTCACCAGTTCCAGGATGATCATTTCCCTAGTCCTGCTGGCCATAATATTTCTGATACAAGCCAGGATGCCTTTTTGGCCACCTGGACACACTGCTGGCTTATACTCATCCAGCTGTTACAAGCACCCCGAGGTACTTTTCCAACAGGCAGCTTTCCAGCCACTCTTTCCCAAACCTCTAGCCTTGCATGGGGTGACCCAACTGCAGGACCTGACACTTAGCCGTGGTGAATCTCATACAGTTTGCCTTGGCCCATAGATCCAGCCCATCCAGATCCATCTGTAGAGCCTTCCTACGCTCAAGGAGATCAACACTCCCACTCAGCTTGGTGTCATCTGCAGACTTACTGAGGGTGCACTCAACTCCCTCATCCAGATCAATGATAAAGAAATTGAAGAGAGCTGTCCCAAATACTGAGCCCTGGGAAACACCGCTTGTGGCTGGCCACCAACTGGATTTAACTCCATTCACCGCAACTCTTTGGCCCTGGCCATATAGCCAGTTTTTTACCCAGCAAAGAGTATGCCCATCCAGGCCATGAGCTGCCAGTTTCTCCAGGAGAATGCTGTGGGAAATGGTGTCAAAGGATTTACTAAAGTCTAGGTAGACAAAATCCACAGCCTTCCCCTCACACACTAAGTGGGTCATCTTGTCGTAGAAGGAGATCAGAACCTGCCTTTCATAAACCCACACTGACTGAGCCTGGTCACTGGTTATCTTGTACATACTGTTTGATGGCACTCAAGATGATCTGCTGTATAAACTTTCCTGGCATTGAGGTTAGTCTGACAAGCCTGTAGTTCCACAGATCCTCCTTCCAGCTCTTCCTGTAGGTGAGCATCACATTTACTAGCCTCCAGTCAACCGGGACCTCCCAGGTAAGCCAGGACTGCTGATAAATTATTGAAAATGGCTTGGTGAGCACTATCATTTGAATGTATCTGCACTGAAGTAGCCAAAAGAAAGTGATAACTACCATGTTGGTTTAAATAAAAAAGAAACAACGACAACTGCAGACTGAGCATCAGTCAGTAAATGTTCGAAAACAGTTCTGCAAAATATTTTAAATTCTCTTCTATTGAATTCTTCTGATTCTTCCTTGAATTATACTTATAAGGCGTGTCTCCCTTATTGGTTTTGCTCAGGTAAGAAACGTGCTGGTATTCTCCTGACCTTCCCCACCTACAGCACTTCAGTTCATACTGTAGAGCAGTCTTTGGGGGAGTAAACTTTAATTCTTTTAGATGAAATTAAAGTGCTAATGGGTGCCTGCTCATCAGACCTAGCAGCACTAGTCCACAATAATGCCTTAAAATCCACATAGCATAGAGGTTGGGTTTTCAGCTCTTTCACTGTACTGATTGGGTTGCAGTATGTGCAACGTGTACGCAGTTGGCCGTAATAAGGTACAGTGTTATGTGTCCTGTAATTTCTAAGAGGCAAATGTACTAATTAACTACATTCTATACATGTTATCCAATTCTATAGATACCAATTCTGCAACTTTCAGGACAGTATCAGAACTTTTTAGAAAAGCTCAGCACTGGCTAGGATAGGAATCTCCACCTATCTTTGTTAGATGTGTCAGATTCTTTTGATGCCAAGGAGATGCTCTTGTACACAATCCTTTTTAAGCTTAACCTTTACAAGCAGTTGTAGCATTACAGCATAACATAGACAACTTCTCTTAAAATGTTTGTACAATTGTTTGTAAGTACCATTCTTTGTAGTGCTAATTAAATGAGACAGCAGCTTGTCATATATTCATGATTCCAGAAATTGCAAATGTCAGTACTGTCAATGTTCTTACACTGCTGTGACATAAGTAGAATAAGCTGGTTTTGAATTATTGATCTGATTATTCCCTCATTCTGTTCACTCTATCATCAACAATAATGTTAAAGAAACAATTTCAGCAAGTAACCTTCTGAAAAAGAACCTTCTGAAAGTGAAGGTTCTGTTTTCAGTGCTGCATTCACAATAAACTGCAACAATTGCATGTTCATTTAAGTATGAAGATATTGAAATCGATTGAGAACTAGGAACACCAGAAACCAGAACTGAATGAATAACAACTTTTCTTACTTTCTGCTTTCTCTCTTACTTTTAAAATGCAGATAAACATTAAAACAAAAACCTCTCATTTTTATTTGAAAGATTTTCTTTTGAAAATGTATAATTTTAAAATATTTCCCAATTTTCTTTTTAATTTAGTTTGAAAATATAAAAAATATTTTAGATTGGGTTT